>WSXT02055350.1:0-15079 GCA_011762715.2 Neuroterus valhalla
GGATAATTTACGGATAATTATCGGCAAATTATCCAATAATAATAAAAACGATTTTCAAAAAGTGTCCTGCTAACTTGGAGGACGTGTTTTAGCACACTTTTTTAAGTCCCTAAAAGAAGGGACGACAATGGTTTAGTAGCACAAAAAGAACCTTGCCTAATAAAGTATGTCCGTAGATTTTATTCATGCTAAAAGGAGAACATTAAGGCGAATTATAACCAGACGATCTATTTTCTTTCGCAAACAAAATCAACGAAGTTGTGCATTCAAGTATCCCATGTTTTAATTAGCAATCAAATCGTTCATAAAAATGACTCACAGTTGATGGAGATAGAAAAAATATGAGTGATTTCCCGTAATTTTCACGAAAGTCATCAATATTCATCTAAAATTGATAAATCTTTGTTTTGACATCCTGAAAACAATCACTGTGCAGTATCGTGATTTGTACGAAGAGATAATAAAAAAAATGTCGAGTTTCGATTGGCGAATCCGTATTGATTGCTTCTGTCCACATTCGAGTCAGTATAAATGTTTTTGATGAATGACTATGTGAATACCGCTACGCAAGGCCAGGATTTCTGAAAGAAAGTATTACGTCTTCAGGAAATAATGTCTACTATCGACTATGTAATACAAGTTTCCCGACACCGAAGCAAAAAACTCAACCTAAATTCAAGTTTCACATGGAAAATTTCACATTATTTATTAGTTACAATAAAAATATACTAATTTACATTAGTGAGCTCCGATCCTCAAAAAACGCTGAACTCGTTGTTGTTTTTAATTGCAACATAAGAATGTTCTTCCTACAAAATGAGATGCGACAAAATTCACACAAATGGTTTTCTGTGAATAGGTGTGATGAGAATTCTTTTATATTCATTATTGAGATAAGGAAAACTCACTTTTTTTAGCGAATTTGCACATACAATTTATCATAGATATACGCGTGCCTGTACATCAAATGAAAATACTAAAAAAATAGAATCTACATTTTCATTTTCTGAGAAAAGTTTCCTTATTGACAGCAGCGTAAACTATTTTTACAATATTTCGATATATATTTCTTTAAAAAATTTTTGATTCAATTTTCACTGTATGTAAACAAAATTTATTTTTCGGAGGATAACCGCATTTCCGTGTAGGAATCTTGATGAGGTATTGTTAGGGCCCTGATGGGATTTCCTAATTATTGTTTAGGTTCTCATTAGGCAAATTATTACAGACCATGCCAGTTTGGTTACGCAAAATTGTTGGGGACCGTAAAAGAATATTTGATGAGGCCCATAATAAAGATACCTTATAACTCCCAATTAACGTCGACCATTTGCAGGCCTTTTTTACAAATAAATACCATTCTTGTTTTTTTGGAAACGCGGAATGAGTCCAGTATAGTCCAGTTAAGTAATGTTAAGTTTAATCCATTTCGGGGGTAGACATTCAACATATCGAATTTTACGTCCTTTTTTAACAACTCGACTAACTGGAAGTGGTAGATTTCTTCAGTATTAGAGATGATTTTACAAAAAGTAAATGATTCAAGCACTGGCACTGTCGAAATACAAGAACTTTTTTTCTATTCAATAAATAATCAATTCAAGCATGTTAAGCTAGGGGACGTTCAACCGCCATGATGCCACATTAGGTTAAATGCTTGCGAACTAGTGATAGAGTAGGATTGCACTTATTGGCTGAAGATGGAGCACCATTCAAGGGGGATAACCCATGAAAACTGAATCACGTGACCAGTGGCTATTCGCGCGTAATTTGAATCTGTCTCTTTCAATATTTTTCTGGCCCATGACTGTTTCTCCTCTCGTTTTTGACCATATGATTTATTTAGGGCCAAAGGTGTTCCTGTTCAGGGCCGCAATAAGGGGCTTATTATAGAAGTAATTTCAATAAAAATTTTTTTCCACGTTTGTACCACAATAGGATCTCATAAGAGCTGCCCTCAAAAGGAATAGCTGTTAAGGCCCCTTACAAAGCCTAAATGTTAATAGGGACTATTATGTCTATTTCTCCGTGGGTTGTTGATCATTGAAAATATTTTTATTTGATTATTTTCAATTCAACTGCGACAAAATATTTTTGCCAGAAAATCAAATTACACAGCAAGAGAAATTGTAACTCAAATTGTGAAATAACACAGAATGCTCCTCAGAGGTCATGATAATGCGTTGAAACATTACCCGAGACATAAGCCATAACATCATCATATAAGCTGAAAAAATGTATATTTGCATTGTTTAATGAGCCTAATGGAATAATCGCATATAAACTTGAATATTATGAACGTGTTCATTAGATGAAATCGATAGAAAGAAAAAAAAATCATCTCTATCAAATTTGTTTTTGAAATATGCAATCCTGGTTTTAATTAATACGAGTGTTTATAATATCTTCATACGCCATTTGTAGAAACCTCATAACTCAAATTCATTATTCCAATCTGATGTCATTTTCCTATCAGAAAACATATATATGCTTCCGAGGAAACAATAGCTTCTTCATAATGCAAAATTGGATTTACTAGTTCTTTATAAATTACATAAGTTAGAACTATTTTGAGTAAAATAATATTAAATTGAATATACAGAGTTTTGGAAAAAGTTCCCTATTAATAACACACGTACAAAAACGTGACTGGAAAATACGCATAAACATGAAACATGAAGACATGGATTCCACTCCAGATTTACATCACGTGCGTTTATTATCTAAAGAAAATATAGAAAGCGCAATTATAGAGAAACGTTCATCCAGAATGTCTGATACGGTTCGATTAAAGTAAAACATTTTAACCTCCGGCTTTTTTTAACTATCGTCCAGCTATCTAGTCTATTTTTATAACAAAAGATCAAAAGCTTCCTATATTTCATAAGAAAAATCCAACAACACAATTAAAATTGAAAATTAAGAATGTCACGTCTTAAATTCAGTAATAAACTTAAATTATTCAAAATTTATCTAAATTCAAGTAAATTTGATTTTTAAAAAACTGCGTTTGTTTTCAGAAATTGAGATACTAACTCGCTTCAAATTAAGCCCAATTTTTTCTAAACATTTTTGAACATATAATTTTTTGCTGAGAAAAAATTAGAATCCACGAAACCAATGTCAACCTGAAGATTTTGTTTGATTTTTTTCTGATAAACATGCTAAGTTTATCACTTGTAATTGAATACTTCTCGTACATCCTGAAAAAATTTCCTTCTAGGAGTGAGTGATTTAAATTGAGAATTATAAGTACCCTTTTAGGTTATGTGAATTTTAATTATGCAAATTTATTGGAAGATTAAAACCAGCTTGTGTATGATTAAAGTTAATGCTATAGTTCGATTGATGTCATATTAGGTCGTACTTTTTACAGACAATTATTATTGTAATCTGTAGATGCGTATGTGGAATATAATCATCAATTATATGAAATAAAAATTGAAGTGTGCTGTGAGAAAATTCATTACATTATCTTGATTAAACTGAAAATTGTGTTTTAATTAGATTATAAGTTCAAGTTTATTATACGTACCTATTTTGTACATGGTTTATTCTAATCAATGTATTTGAAAAAAAATTGTGACCAAAGTTATGTAAAGAAACTTTCTACAGATATTATAAAACTTGTAATGATACGAGCTTACCCAATTTTATGAACTGAGACTTTTTTGGATCTTGACAAAAAAGTGGAAGCCTTTAAATTGCTTGAAAATGCATGCAAATTCTTGTTACTTGATGATTCCAATGTAAATAGTTGTTTAACTCAATGCGGGAAAAAGCAGAGTTATCATACTGAACTGTCGATTGATTGTGAAGGGAAAAAATCTCATGAAGCTGAGAACCAATAAATGTCAATAATTAATTACTGGCCTCACATATTCCTAATGATAATGCAAGTTACTTAATCTATTAAGTTTAATGATTATTCGATAAGACTTCCTGATATATATTTTTGGCTCTCATTATATTCTACCTTTATACAATTAATTATTGCAAGATAATCGAATTTTAGAAAATTGCACTTTCCTTTCTAGACTTCCGTGGGTGACACCTTTTTAAAGTGCTTCAGGTGTCTGCCCGTATATCAGAATGCATACAATCAAAATATTCTTCGTTTTTTGAAAATGGGTCTTGAAAGTTTGATGCTTGAGGCCTCTAAATTGAAAGTTTTTTTTCCAGTCCGATTTTTTTCGGAATAGTTTAAATTGAAGATTTTGGCACATAGAATTTGGATAAAGGAATAACATTGGTTATGTAATATTTCTTCAATTGATTTTTTATAGCACAATATTTTTGTTTTATACAAACATGAGAATTGATAAATCTTGGTCAATAATAGGATGGCAATGACACATGGAACGACGCGGTGACATTTGCGATAAGATGAGATTTAAAAGAAAATGTATGCGACATTGATTGCTTCATTCTACCAGTATTTTCAATTGAACATTGAAGTAAGCTTTGTTTAATTATAATTATTTATCCTGCTTCTTTTATGTGATTTTTGAAAATGATTATTCTTAACCAAGGCATTCAAGGACCAACATTTTCGAATTTTTATTCAAATTAGGATGGGAACAAAATATCGAAAAAAATATGGAAATAATCTCCAGAAACAAAATTGAATTTTTATATTGAGATATATGAAAACTATCTATGAAGCTTAAGTGTTTATCAATAATAATGCTATCACTTCAATCTTTCGAAAATTTTGAGCAAAAGTTTAGTAGAGTACTGTACAGGAATTCAGTTTGAAATATGTTCTTTCTACTATTCAAGATGTCAATAATCAAGTTTCAAAGATTAATACAGCAATCAATTTATGCAGATTTTATATAGATAATTGCATCTTGGGCAAGTTTCTGAAAGTAGCGAGTGCTTTAACACTGCGTTAATTAACTTTGATTGACACAATTCACAACATTGTGTTTTTTCAAAATGCCATGATGGATGTCATATATAATTGCACTCAATGTATTATGCGATAAATTTTACAAATCAATAATGAGAACTTATTATATTTCCGAATTTGAATGATGATGTTAGGTTGAAATATGAAGCTGCTTCAAATTTGAAACATGCTGTATAATTGTCTTCTAATTTCAAAATATTTGAAGTTTGAAAAGCAGTCGATAATCGACAATTATTAATTTCGGATCCCTCAAATTTGAAGGTCCCAAATTTTCGAAATTCAAGTTTGAAAGTTGTTCGCTATTCAAAATTTGAAGGGAATTTTGTTTTGAATAACATTCAATATATTCGAATACTACTAAATACCATTGGAGCTAATAAGATTGCGAAAACTTCCTGTTTCATTACCATTCAGTTCCAAGTTTTTCCGAATAAAAATAGTAGACTAAGATTTAGATTACTGAAATAAATATTTAGATGCTTGGAACATATGCACAGTAGCGTGGTCCAAAAATGCTTTAGAAAATGTTTTTTTTTCGAATTTTTATGCCAAACGCCCGGGGATTTGTTCGAATCCAAAAAAGGAAAAACACGTTTTTTTTGTTGAAAAAGAAATTATTTAGAGTTGGCGCAAGCCCCACGAAGTTTAACACGTATTTCCCATAAGAAAAAAAGACGTTTCTGTAAATTCAATTCAGAATTCTCAATATTAGGTGAATCGAGTTCAAAATTCGCCATTTCTCTTCAAAATGATCCCAGAATGCGAAAAAAATATTATTTTTCAAATATCACCCCCATAAGTCTGTTTTATAGGGTCTCAAAAAACCCTCATAGTGAAAAAATGGGTTTTTCGAGTGTTTGGCGCTAATTATGATTTTTTTGCGGTTATTTTTTAACGCAGATTGTTTCAAATACATGAAATACTATTTTATCCTGATAATTAAATGTTTATTAAAATTGTTTAAACAATTTATTATTATTTTTAGCAACTTCCTCTTAGAAAAGGGATAGAAAGTCAAGGTTTTTTCTGAATTTTTCAACTTATTTCTGACGTTTCAGGTAAAGCGAGGTGATAATCAATTGAAGTTAACAAAAATATTTCTTTAAATCATTTCAACTTTTTGTCCACTTTTCACCTAAAGCGTGTAATTATTTAATTTAATTCAGCAAAAATAATTGTTTCAACAAATTGTAAATGTTTATAGCTATCTTCTTCTAGATTAACACTACATAGTATATTTTAAAATTGCTAATAATATTTTCTTTGCTTAATGATAGAAACTTGTGGTTTTTTCTGAAATTTGTAACTTTTCGCCCATTCTTCACTCGAAGTGAGCTAATATTTATTTTGAATAAACAAAAATAATTGTTTCAACAAATTATTATTGTTCATGGCTATCTTCTCTTAGATTATTGTTAAAAAGTTGCGGTTCTTTCTGGATTTTTGAAGTTTGCTCTACCTTTTTAGTTGTGTACGAATAATAAATAAACATTTCATTTTTCAAATAGTATTGTATTGTTTTAAGTAAATTATTTTTGTTCTTTTGCCGATGTTAAAAAAATAATTTGAACAAAAAAGCTGAATGCATTCAGTGAAATTTGAATTCCAAATTTTTGACCAAAATTATGGATCTTCAACGCAAAAATTGGATTTTTAGGAAAGTAGTTCAACTTCAACCAAAGAGTTAATTTTTGACATAAAAATATAAATTTCAAATCAAATATTCAATGGTTGATATTTAAAAAAAAATTTATTTTAAATAAATAAAAATCTAATACACCCAACAAATAAATCAATTCAATCTAATTCAATGTAATTGAATTTCATTCAAATTCAATTCAGTGCAAAGTTAAACATTTAAGAAAAAACCACAACTTTCTAGTGTTTATCTAAGAGAAAATTGTTATAAACAATAATAAATTGTTTAAATGAGCATGCTCGTTAACTCGCATTATTTATTACCTCACTAAGTGAAAAGTGGACAAGAAACTTGAGAGTTTAGGAAAAACCGCAACTTTCAGAAAGAATCGCATAAGTTTCCATCATCAAACGATGAAAATAATATAAGCAATGTTATAAATTTTTTAAACAATATTTTTTTAACATCAATTAATTATCACTTTAATCTAATCGAAAAGAGATAAAAAGTTCAAAATTTCAGGGCAAAACCGCAACTATGTAGTATTAATCTAGGAGAAGATGGATATAAACGTTTACAATTTGGATAAACAATTATTCTTGCTAAATTAAAATAAATACAGAATCTTTCAGAATATTTCAGAAAAAAACCGCAACTTTGTAGCATTATTCTAAAGGATTATTCTTATGATTGCTAACAAATTGTTTAAACAATATATTTTCTTAACTTTAATTGAATTTCACCTCGCTTTAACTGAAACGCTGAAAATAAGTTTAATAATTCAGAAAAAAAACTTGACTTTCTGACCCTTTTCTAAGAGAAAATTGCTGAAAACAATAATAGTTTATTTAAACAATTTAAATAAACATCTTTTTATCAGTATAAAGTAGTATTTTATGTACTTGAAACAATCTGCTTTAAAACCGCAAAAAATCATAATGCGTTTATTTTTTGTGGATTCAAACAAATTTCCGGGCGTTTTGCATAAAAATTCAATAAAAAGTTTTTTGGACCACCCTAATTCACTGCCTTTCATCATTGTTTGAAAAGAGACTTCTCTGTCTCGTAATAAGAACCATTTTCGTAAAACAAAAAGAAACATTTTCTTTGAATCTGAATCTGCACGGATGAAAGTTATAAATTTAAAAACAATTTTCAAATTTAGGTTTTCGGAGAGAGGAGGGAAAATGCAGATTTTTGTCATTCTGCAACATTTCGAAATCTCTTGAAACCTTTGCATCCAAATAGGTTCTTCTAGATTTAAAAGTTTTTAACCATCCATAATGAAGTTTCGCTCATAATTTAAAACTCGAGATCTTTCAAATTAGTAACGGGTGAATTTCGAATTTGGACGAATTTCTTTTCATTTCAACTTGATAATTAGGCTGTTTCCATTTTAAATTGAATTTATCTGAATTTTCATTGAAATGAAAATAAAAATATTCGGAACAAATATTTCTGAATTCGAAGCTTGTTTCTTCATTCTTCACTGACATTTTTTGAATGTGTGATTTATCAAATAGGGATTTGAATCATATTTTTGCAACAAAGTGTAAGCTTCCCTGGGGTCCCCTAAATTAAAGAGTGATCGAAATTAGAATCAATCAGTCTTCTAAATGTCGAATATTAAATATTAAAATATGGTTGATAATTGAGATCAAAATGAAGATGAAGCAGAGTTATTTCTTATTTGTAATTGTTCTTCTGCAAAAATAGAAGTAGAAGAATATTGCAAAATGAAAAATATGTGTTTGAAGGATAATGAAAGAGTTTAATATGAAGGGCAACCCTGTCAATCTCAAAATTGAAGTCTTGACAGGTGCGAAACCGGTAAAGTCCAATATTTAAAATTGGAATTCCGAAATATAAAGAGCCTTGATCGACCTTTTATTTTCGCTATAAAATAAATGTGAGTCAAGGTGAGCCACACCGTGCAGATTTCTGGAAGTTTTTTTGATAGCACCTCGAGGCTCTGTAAGATGAGTAGGAATGGAGTGGGTTTTGCCCCAACTGTGATTTATGAAAAAGTAGGTTTTTATGGTTCAAAAGTTGACAACATTTCCATTCATTAACCTTAAATTATTTTGCCATTCGATACCGTCTCGACTTTCGCGCTTATTTTCTTTTGTTTTTTATTTGCGTAATTGTATTCTGGCAACGTGGCACCAGATATTACCTATGCAGTAATTATTTCAATAAAAGATTGAAATTCCCTAAAGATTTTAAATTCAACTACTTTGCAGTCTCATTAACTCAATTTTGTCAGAAAAAGTGAAATAGCACCCTATGGTTCACGGGTCACGAACTTCAGATAAAAAAATATTTTTAGAAATGACTTGTTATCTACACTTCAAAGATGAATCTCCAATTTACCTAGACCAGATTTGAAATAATAGGACCATCGAACTAATAAGTTTGAAATCTATAAAAAATATTTCAACCGGTTGAACGTTTCGGTCATGACTTTGCACTCATAATCAACATGTCGTATTGTCGGTTGATAATAAATATTATTGCATTGTTTACAAATTATAAACTCATCTCCTGGAGACGCAAAACAAAACATCCAGTGACCATGTATAACGATATTTTTATTATGTCAAGTGCAGCCTTAGAAACTTCTCAGGGATAATCTGCATGTCTTTACACGTTATGAATTGTCGATAATGATAGTAATTTTTATGACTATGAAATTAATCAGCTTGAAAAAATTCAAGTAGCAATATGAAGAACATTATTCATCCAGAACGGGTAAAACAATCTATTTAGAAACATTAATAGCAATAAATTTAATTTATAGTCATCCGCTGGTTTATATGTTAAGATAAAAACTCTCAAAAAATGAATCAGAGATATTTATTTCTACTCTAGATGGTTTTATCACGGCTTGGTTTTTCAGCGGATGTCTATTTTTATTGAAGATTTTTTGCATTCCACTGCACGTGTCCTTTTCTAAAGAACTATTTTCATTTGCCAAGAAAAAACATTTATTGACTCAATTCGATTCCAATAATAAATCTTGGAGTCATCACTCTATTGACATTTTCTATAAGCTTGGCATAATTCACGCATTTTCCAGACATTTTTTTTCTGAATCGAACAAATTATTTCCGCGGAAATGAAAGACATTAGACTTTGACACTATAAACTGACGTTTTATTGGTTAAACATTCAACAAATGTCATAACTACATTCCTGCAATTGATTGACTAAATATCTTGGTAGCCTTCCAATATAATATTATGAGATTCTACTTCTCTTCAAGACAAACAAAAAGAATCATAAATCTGAATCTGAATCATAAGTTTTTTCCGTATCTTAGAGCGAATGAATAAATTTCATCAGAACTTGAAAATTTATTTTCAAAACACAAATCACGAATTGCAACCAAAACATTTCTTCAAAATTTGATAGCATGTCTCATTAGAAAGAATGAAACTTGGAGTATATTTAAAATCGAAGCATTCGAAATAAGGCGATTGTGATATTTTAAGTTTTCGAAATTGAATACCCATCTATTAAAGGGTTGAATAAAAACAATACACTAAAAGAATTGAAAATTTAAATTTTTTAGGAAGGAAGCGAGAATAAAGCAATTTCTAAAGAAGGCGGAAGTTCGGAATTCAACATTTCTTTTCAGGATTAGTTACAAAATGCGAATAAAATATTACTTTTCAAATATCAGCCCCATAAATTTGTTTTATAGGGTCCCAAAAAACCCCCATAAGTGAAAAAACGGGTTGACCAAATGGGTTTATTGGCGCTAATTATGATTTTTTGCGGTCTTTTTAACGCAAATTGTTTCAAATACATGAAATACTACTTCATAATGATAATTAGATGTTCATTTGCATTGTTTAATAATTTATTATTATTTTTAGCAACTTTCTCATAGAAAAGGGTTGAAAAGTCAAGGTTTTTTCTGAATTTTTCAACTTATTTTCAGTAAAAGCGGGGTAATAATCAATTAGAGTTAAGAAAAACAATTGATTAAACATTTTGTTAACAATTACAAAAATATTCTCTTAGAATAAAGCTACAAAGTTGGAGTTTTTTCTAAAATTTTCGACTTTTTGTCCACTCTTCCCCTGGAGTAAGTAAGCATTTAATTTAATTTAGCAAAAATGATTGTTTAAACGAATTGTAAATGTTTATAGCTATCTTCTGCTAGATCAATACTACATAGTTGCGGTTTTTTCCTGAAATGTTTAACTTTTTATCACTTTTCAATTACATTAAAGTAATAATCAATTCATGTTGAAAAATAATTGTTTTAACAAATTATCATCATTGCTAATAATAATTTCTTTGCTTAAAGATACAAACCCGCGTTTTTTCTGAAATTTTTAACTTTTTACCCACCTTTCACTCGAAGTGAGTGATTATTTCATTTAATCTGACAAAATAATTGTTTAAAGAAATTATTATTGTTTATGGCTATCTTCCCCAAGATAAGTGCTTAAAATTTGCGGTTTTTTCTGAAATGTTCAGTTTTGCTTTACCTTCTTAGTTGTGAACAAATAATAAACATTAGAGGGAATCATATTTTAAATAGTATTGTATTGTTTTAGGTAAATTATTTTCATTCTTTTCCCAATGTTCAAAAATAATTAACTATAACAAAGGAGCTGAATTCATTCAGTAAAATTTGAATTTCAATTTCCTACTAAAATTATGGATCTCAAACGCAAAAATTGAGTTTTTAAGAAGGTAATTCAACTTTAACCAAAGAGTTGAATTTTCGATATTAAAATATAAATTTTTGATCAAAAATATAATGGTTGATATTTCGAAAAAAAAATATTTTAAATGAAAAACAATCTAATTTAACCAACAAGTAAATCACTTCAATCTAATTGAATTTCATCCGAATTCTATTCAGTGCTAAGTTGAACATTTGAGAAAAAACCACAACTTTCTAGCACCTATTTAAGAGAAAATGCTTATATACAATAATAAATGTTTTTAATAGGCATGTTTGTTAACTCGTACTAATTATTACCTAACTAAGTAAAAAGTGGACAAAACGAATAAGAGTTTAGAAAAAACCCCATTTTTTAGCACTAATCTAAGAGAAGAAAGCCATAAACAATATTGATTTGTTTGAACAATTCTTTTTGTTAAATTGAATTAAATATCAACTCACTTCAAGTGGAAAGTGGGCAACAAGTTATGAATTTCAGAAAAACTGCAAGATTCTATCATTAAGCAAAGAAAATATTATTAGCAATGATAATAAATTGTTTAAACATTTTTTTTTTTTACGTGAAATAATTATAACTTCAATCTAATTGAAAAGTGATAAAAAGTTGGAAATTTCAGGAAAAAACCGCAACTATGTAGTATTAATCTAGAAGAAGATAGCTATAAACATTCACAATTTGTTTAAATAATTATTTTTGCTAAATTAAATTACATAATTACTTACTTCAAGTGAAAAGTGGACAAAAATTGGAAAATTTCAGAAAAAGTCGCAACTTTGGAGCATTATCCTAAGAGAGTATTGTTATAATTATTAACAAATTGTTTAAACAATTATTTTTGTGAACTTTTATTGAATATTACCTCGCTTTAACTGAAACGTTGGAAATAAGTTGAAAAATTCTTGACTTTCTAACCCTTTTCTAAGAGAAAGTTGCTTTTCCCCTAATTCACCTAATATTGAGAATTCTGAATAAAATGTACAAAAACGTCTTTTTTCTAATGGGAAATACGTGTTAAACTTCATGGAGCTTGCGCCACCTCTAAATATTATTTTTAAACAAAAAAAATGCATTCATTTTTTTGTGGATTCGAACAAATTTCCCGGCGTTTTGCATAAAAATTCTAAAAAAAAATTTTTCGACCTTCCTCATGAACAGATTCAGCCGGAAATTGATACTTTGAAATTAGAAGCCTCTGAATATAAAAACTGCAGATTTATCGAATTTCAGTGAACCTATACACGGCCGTATATGAAACAATAGCAAAAAATTTGGACTTCAAAGCGTGTAACATGAATAAACAGCTTCATAGGAAACGTGTTTAGAGGTTTCAAAAAAGGATAAATGTTAATTAGAATATGTTGTGAATTATATCATTTGAAAATTAGAGACATTCGAAGACGTACTATACGAAATTTGAAGCGTTAGAAATTCAAGAAACAACTCTCTTGTCAGTACCAAGAGTATAGATTTCTGAATTCAAACTTTGCAAATTATACAATTTTGAACTGAAAGTTTGATTATTTGAAGCTGAATTTTCAATCAAAATCAGAAACAGATATATTATGACGCCACGGTCCATGACTTGCGGTAGGCAAGGTATGGGAAATATATCAAGAGGGTGTACAGTTAAGGGTCAGAAATCCAGTGAAAAAGCATCACGTGATTGATGGATCTCTCCATGCCAGAAGAAATAATTATGGTAACAATTTTTTGGTCTTTCTGTCCAACTAATATAACAATTTCTACATGTTTTAGAATGCGTCCTTTTGTTCATGGCAGGCATCATATGCAGTGGAATAGCATACGCTTTATATGTCATCGACCCAGTGAGGCTGATTATAGAACACGTAAGTAAAGTAAATTCAATTGAATCCAAAGTTTCTCGTTGTCTCAAATTTCGGGAAAACTAGCAATTTTTCACGTTTTGGCGCGTTTGGCTAGTTACCCCGAGAATAATGTATTTATTATAAATTGTACTCCTTTTCAGTAGACAAAAATTAACAAAACCGTTGTTCGTCGTTATACTCAGTATTGTTATCTTGCTCTATTGTTCTTTAGTGCTTAGAGATCGCTTTTGATGCTTACAATGCTTGGTAATTTGATGCATGATTTGCCTTTTATCCGTTACAGTTTTCTTTTATTTCTTTACCATTTTAGAAACTTTTGATAGTTGGAAAATTATCGATTTCTAATCTTCGTGTTGTGGAAAAATGGATGAATTCTCAACCAAAATTCAAAAGATACTCATTTGTTCACATATTGTCAAATTTAAATATCTATCTAAAGTTTATAAAATTGGCTTATACTGCATGTTATTAAAAGAAGTAGATTGGTCATTTCTGTGATTTTACCGGACATACATTTTTTGGTCCGAAAAATTTTTCTGCCGAAGAACTTTCTGTTCTGGTGAGATTTTTGCAAATTTAGGAAAATACAGGAATCCTAGTCCGTCCCTTTTTTACCTCATCTCTTTTTTCTCCTTTCCCCTATTATTCCCCTAAAACTTGATAAATCCCCTGAAGCACCTAAAATAGAGAATTTCGACCCAATTTTCCTCCAGAAATAAATTTCTGCGATGATACTGAATTCCAATATTTCAAAAATGATTTTTTCGTAATTTTTAGAGGCCAGAATGCTGTATAGAGTAGCGGAAAAAGGGAGATATTCTAGGAAAACAAAAAAAAAATCTTCAAAACAAAATTAATTTGAGTAATACTCCAGGTAAAAATGTTGCATTTTCAACGAAATAGATCAATTTTAAACTAAATAGTTCAATTTTCTACCCAAAAAAAAACTTTCAACTAAGTAATTTGATTTTTCATCCAAAAAGACTAATTCTGATAAAAATGTAATAGTTGATATTTAAAGCAAAAAATTTTTTTTTTCAAATGAACACTAATTGGACTGAATCAAAAAGACGGAATCTTTAACAGAACATTCGATGCCTCACCCAAAACAGATTAATTTATACCCGAACAATTACATTTCAAAGCCACAAAGACGGATTCTCAACAAAACTTTCTAATTTTCTACCAAACCGTTAAGTTTTCAAATGAAAAGATAAATTTTTTGGCCAAACAGTTGCATTTTTGATAATAAAGATGAATTTTCAAACGGAAAAAACGAATTTCCAATCAAGTCATCGCATCCCAATCAATAAATCAAATTTTGAACTCAAAAAGACAGAATTTCCAACAAAAAAATTAGTTTGTCAACCAAAGATGACGATTTTTTGACAAAACTGTTAAATTTTCAATAAAAAAAGTCCCATGGGGACGGAAAGGCTGGTCACAAAAATAACGTGAGTCACATATCATTTCCGTTTCCAAGTCTTTTGGGAAGCGGTAAGTCACCCCTATGACTGTTTATAGAAATAATGTGGTCCACATACCTTCCCCTTTTCCCAAGTCTTATGGGAGCGGAAAGCATCCCTGTGACTGATTACAGAAACAGTGTGGATCACATACATTCCCTTTCTTCCAAGTCTCGCGGAGGAGGAAAGTTATCAATGTGACTGGTCATAGAAATAATGTTAGTCACATACTTTCCCCTTCTCTCAAGTCTCGTGGGGCAGGGTAACACCCCTGTGGCTGATAACATAAATAGTGTAGATCACAAACATTCTCCTTCCCTCAAATCCCGTTGATAGGAAAGTTGTCCCAGTGACAGGTCATATAAATAATGTTGGTCACATACCTTCCCCTTTTCTCAAATCTCGTGGGGCGGCAAAATACCCCTGTGACTGATAACATAAATAGTGTAGATCACAAACATTCTCCTTCCCTCAAATCCCGTTGATAGGAAAGTTGTCCCAGTGAC
>WSXT02055350.1:15179-27401 GCA_011762715.2 Neuroterus valhalla
AATAATGTTGGTCACATACCTTCCCCTTTTCTCAAATCTCGTGGGGCGGCAAAATACCCCTGTGACTGATAACATAAGTAGTGTAGATCCCAAACATTCTCCTTCTCTCAAGTCTCGTGGGGGAGGAAAGTTGTCCCTGGGACTGGTTATAGAAATAATGTGGGTCACATACCTTCCCCTTTTCCCGAGTTTGGTGGAGGGTGGGAAGTCACCCCTGTGACTGATCGCAGAAATAACGTAAGACACATACCATCCCCATTTCTAAGTCCTATGAGGACTTTAATAAGTTATTTTGTAAGATATGTTAGTATTTTCCTTTTTGTATAAATTTTCTTCTGATTAAATGTTTGTTTGTTTGAAACATAATATCAATGATTTTTCTGAATGTATGAAATCTTGAATAATAAATTCCACATTAGGTTTTGGAAAGCTGGGGGACTAGCCAACTTGTGAAAATAGACTAGTTTGGGACGTTCGCGACGGCTAGCGGTTTTGCTCATTTTTGTCCACTGAAAAGGAGTGAAATTTCTGACATAGTGTATTATGTACCATGGCGCAAACGATATTTTTTATAACAAATGAATGGTTCGAAAAAAGGTAGCATGATCGCAAACAAGTTCAGGAGTTCAAAATTTTATTTAAAAGTTTCTATAAATTTCCGGAAATTTATGGAAATTTTCGGTCATTGATGGTAACTTTACAGGAAAATATGGTGACCTACTATAAATTACCCAAAATGAAATTTTCAAAATTCTCATGAATTCCCAGGAATTAATGAAAATCCTCTGTAATTTATAGTATTCTAACAGGCAATTCATAGTAACTCAAGATGAACCATCCAGAATTGACTTAGAAAATTTCTCTAAATTTCCGAGAATTCATGAAAATTGCCGGTCATTCATTGTAATTTTACAGAAAAATATGGTGACTTACCATAAATCACCCAAAATTCCATGTTTAAAATGTCCATAAATGTCCGGAAATTTATGGAAATTTTCGGTAATTCATAGTGATTATATAGGTAATTTATGGTGACCTAGGGAAGGTTACCCAAAATTCAATTAAAAAATTTCCGGAAATTCATGGAAATTTCCGGTCATTCATGGTTTTTTTACAAGGATATGTGGTAACTTACCATGAGTGGGCTGATTATCGTAAAATAGAAGCCTATCAATGTATCATCTATATTATTAATCTCTGACGTCATTTTTTACTCCCTAGGGAGTAAAAAGTACTTTTTACTCCCTAGGGAGTGAGAAGTAGAGCCTTGGCACCAGCTACGTAGACGTCGAAAAGGCCTGAAATCATGCATGTGTTATAAAAAATACATTATTTTCAGGACGACAAGCCAAATAGTGAAAGTAGGCTACTCATCTCGAAATTCGGAACGAGTAGACGCAGCTAATTAAGTTGTTATTAGCGTAGATTACAGAATAAAATTAATTTCAGAAATTGTGATTCTGTTGTAAAAGCAAATATCAATTATGTTTTCAGCATCTTCAAATGGCACCTGGAACGCTTGCTTTCGGGTTGTGGCGGAAACCACCTATAGATGTGTATTTGAAAGTTTATATTTTTAATATTACCAATCCAAAGGAATTTTTGAACAAAGAAGAAGAACTCAAACTTCAAGAAATTGGACCTTACGTCTATCAGTGAGTTATAAAATGAACATTGGGAATTCTTTCTGAAATAAATTTTTTTATTGTCTTTCAAGTCAGAAAACTATTACCGTAAGGCGGAGTAAGAGGGTCATGTTTTTAGATTTTTCTTAATTAATTATACAGATGAATTATAATTAATGCATATTATTCCTTCAAATATATTATTTCTGGCCCTTTGTTCTGTAAATCGTTGAGTTTTAATATTCAATTGCATTTCAAACCTTCTTAACGGATTATTCAGAGGAAACGGTAAGAAGCCACTTTTATGAAAATCGTCCTACAGCCAGGAGCAAACTTAATCTTGATTGAAATTTTCAGAACTCACAGCAGACAATAAACACTCTTTCGAATTTCAATTCAGAAAGAGAATGATGAAATTGCACATAATAGTACAGTCAATTCGTCAAATTTTGTGGAAAAAAAATACCATAAAACATTTTTTGCGGAAATCACTTTAGGAGCATTCAAAAAGCTTAACCTGAAAAATGCGCGATCGTTCAGAGGCGTGTTTTTGAAAAAACTCAAAAAGTTTTTGGATTTGATATATCTCGGAAACGGTAGGTTTTTTGGAAAATTTTTAAGCACAAAAAATGATGAGGGCAATGTTTCCTACAACTTTACCTATTGGGTCGATATGCTGCGATGAAAATTGGAATTAATAGATGGCGATAAAGTACCAAAAGAGCGTTTTTTCAGTTTTTGGCATAGAAAAAAAATTTTTATCGCATAACTGCCAATGAGAAAGTTGTTTGTCTTAAAAAAACCTATAAAATTAATATAAAAATTTTTCTTATATGACTTACCGTTCACGAGTTTCAGCTTTAGACTAAATTATTCCTAATACGTGCAAGTGTTTATTATTTCATAGAATCTTGGCTTGGTAAAAAGAAAAAATGCTTTGTCCATGCTAATTTGTATTTTATTACAAAACCAAACAGTTATTTGACAATATCAATGAAATTTGCATAGCTTTGTGTCAAAAAGCAAGAAAACGCTTTTTTTGGGACTTTAGCGCCATCTAATAATTGTACTTTTCATCGCAGCATGTCGTCCCAATAAGAAAAGTTATAGAAAACATTGCCCCGAACATTTTTTTCCTTACAAATTTTCCCAAAAACCTACCATATCCCAGATATATCAAATCCAAAAACTTTTTGACTTTTCTCAAAAACCCGCCCCTGAACGATCCCGCATTTTTCAGATTAAGCTTCTTGAATGCTCTTCTAGCGATTTCCGCAAAAAAAGTTTTATGGTATTTTTTTCCAAAAACAGCCTTTTTTGTGACAAATTGACTGTACTAATAAGATATAAAATAATAAGTGGTCTGGATCCTCCACCGTATCTCGTTCAAAAATGATAATGATACTTTTTTCCAGAGAAGTGTTAGAAAATCAAAACGTGACGTGGAATGATAATGGGACGATGACTTATTCTCCCAAGAGAACAGTATTCTACGTCCCAGGAATGTCCGTCGGTGATCCTAGCAAGGACATGGTCACAGTGCCGAATATTCCGATACTGGTAAGTGCAAAAAAAAACAAAAAAATCGTTAAGAAAACATTTTCTTTTGTTAGAAAAACCTTACTCATCTTCAAAGAAAATACTTGAAATCCCAGCCGATTGGCACTTTTTTTCCTAAGTGCGCTTAGTACTGTATCTACTTATACGACGAGGAGAACGGAGAGAAAAAATAAACCACCTGAAAGCTCAGTAACCTTTTCCAAAGAAATCTTAAATAATGCATTGGAGGATGTTTGCCACCTTCAATTTTCATATGCATCCGTAATTAGTAGTCTTGTGTGACCTGTGACATGGTATAAAAAAAAACAAGTCATAGATCACAATCACTTTTCCTCCTTATGGATTATTATTATTATTATTATTTGCCTTAGACTGTGTTTTCCCGACTAACTAACTGATGATTTTGGTAATTTTCAAACTAAAACTGAAAATTTTCACTTGAGGAGAACAAATCTGTGACACCAAAGAATAGGATCATTAAAATTCCTCAATGCACCTGAAGGTGGCCCCACTTTCAAACTCCTTCTAAATAAAATTTAATTTATGTTACCGCGGGAGTTAAAAAAGAAGAAAAAAAGTTTGGCTGATTATATTCAGTAGATGAATATGTCTTCTGCTTGATGTTTTATCGCACTTGTCATGAATGAATTAAGGGGTCGGGAATCATCGGCCAACTGATAATAGGATAACACGTGCCAGGGAAGCAAGTGTTTATAGTGCAAGAGCAATCATGTTAATTTTATTGTTGCTGGTAACAAGCGTATTTCTTTGTCCAATTTACGTGATGTCTTAATTGAAGATTTTCTTCTGTCACTGTCAAGATCAAGTACCGACTGTAATTCTGTAATTAAAATAACAATTGAGGGTATTGACAAAGAAAACATCCACCGCGGGCAAAGAGGCGCTGCTGTATCGCAACAAACATGGGTGCCTATCGGATTCGGCATGCATATGATGTCTTATCACGTTTATTCAATTAAAGTATAATTTAAACTTGATAAAAATGTTGCAACCAACCAGATGCTCCGAGTCAAAAAAGCGGACATTACACAACCCCCCACAATATATCAATAAAAAAACATCTGATAATTTCCCTAGTTTGCGATTTTTTCACTTTTTTCCTAGTGTATACCAAGTGTCAGGCAAAAAATATACCAAAGTACTTCGTGAAAGATTGTAAAAGATGGAAATATATATAAAAATAGTTGATCGAGAGTAAAAAGCGGAAATTTCAGTAAAAAAGCGGACACGGGACAGAAAAAGCGGACGTCTGGTAACCCTATTCGTGATAATAATAACAACAGTGAGATCAATAAACAAGTGTCTGTCACTGTCATGGAGTGCACTTACAAAGCTGACACGAGCCATAGATTTTATTCAATGATCATGATAATAATTCTATTTAATAATCACATGATAACTGTATAAAAAACAAACCAGAAAATAGATAATCATCAACGCTGAAATGCAGAGAGCAAACTAGTATATGTTGATTAGTACCTTGAATTTTAAGTCGTTTTAACCATTCAGAACTTTTATCAACAACAATGCCTTCTTCAACAAGATTTTTCACTGTAACAGTACCACCACGCGTGTGAACAATGCTACGTGTATCCCATAGGCAGCCATGTTGGTTAGTTCGCTACATGGCCATCAGGTCTCGCATTGTAACTTTAAATTCCCAATACTCAAGCTGAAATCCAACTGACATCCAATTAATTTAATTGAATTTCAAATAAATTAAGGGTAATTTAACAAAGCATAAATAGCATTTAATGGAACAAACAATTAATTAAAATTTGGGATACTAAATCCAAAATGAATCAAAATGTAAGTTCTCTCTAAATATCCAACATTAAAATAAAACTACGAAATCCTTGTAAATTGAAAAAAAAAACAAGTCAGATTTCATGTCGTGAACATTCTCCTCTCCTCATTGGTTTTGACTTGTAAAAAACTTTTGGTATTGCCTTGAGAAGGATATTGAAAGAAAACTGGGAAGTTGGTAGATTTTTGTAAATGTTTTTATTGTCATTATACTGTCAAACGCACTACAATATTGATTAAATGTTATGTGAATTAAGTTCAAGGGATCGATACAAATTTTAATTTTTAATTAATCAAATTGAATCTAACAGAATTTGATTTAATTAAAACTCATTTGAATAAAACTCGAAGTGGATGCTATGGACTTCAAAATGAATTCAAAGTGTATAATAAGGAAATCAAGGAAGATCTTATGAAATCCTGAATAAATTGAACTCTATTCATTGGAATTTGAAGTATATATTATTTACGTGCATTCCAAAAAATAAAAATTCAATTTACCTTCAGCTAGAATGCAATTTGAAAACTTCTAACATAAGCTCGAATCTAATCGAATTCAGGGGCACTTAGATTTGTTAAAAGTAAATAATTTGGGCGAAATTCAATGTGAACGAAAAGAGTGGTTTCAGAGTGAATTTATATGGTTATTGCAAGGGAATTAAAAAAATTAAATTTTATCTCATCACATTACCAAATCAATTAGAAACTATTATTTTCAGGTTATTGCAAGGAAATTCCATTCAAAGCCAAATGGGTTCGACTAAAATCAAAATGACCAGAACTTTACCTAATCAAATCCTCAGTAAATCAACTGAGATTCAAAATGACTTGAACGAAGTAAGACTTGAATTTCAATTATCCTTGAATGGATTCCATAAAAACCACTAAAAGTTCAAAATGAATAATATGGAATTCAAAAGGCTTTCAACTGGACTTAAAGTTGATACAGAAAGATTGAAAATGAAGTAAATGGTGCTCAAAATGAATTAATCAAAATTTAAGATAAATTCCACGGAATTCAATTCTATTCGATACATGTGGATTCAGATAATTTAACGAAATCCTGCAAATCTTTGTTTTGAAATCTAGTATTAAGGAACATGTTTTGAAGCTTATTCCCTGTGCAGCTAAATTCGACCCGTTTAATCAAATATTTTTGTCCTCTTAAGTGGTTCAAAATATTTCTTTCTTTTTCATAAAGGCCACAAATCCCTCCAATTCAGTTTTAAATCAGAGGAGGGAAATTAATCGAATTTTCCATGTAGAATACATGGAAGAAATTACCTCTTTCGGTTTTTGTTATCAATTCTGTGGGGTTGAAAAAATGCTTACGGAAAATATGGGAAAGTTAGAAGACTCTACAATCAAAAAATGTTGTATCAATCATATGAGTTTGCTACCCGTAACACACTCTCAAGGTGTCCCGAAAAGTACCACTAAATCCTAAAATGTCAATTCTGCACAAAATTCTTTCATAATTTTTTTTTATTTCCATTTTTTTCGACGAAAATTATTATTGGTCGTCTGGTGGAATAATGATCAATATTAAAAAGTAGATTTCAATTCTTTTAACAACTTCAGTTTGTTTGAATAATTATTTTTTCTCCAAAAGTCGTTTCTTTCTAACAGGATCACAAATCAGGTTGTCTTTTCATATCACAAATGGAATTTGTATCAACAATGAAAAATGGCTTAAAATATTTATAACTTGTCCAATAGACCAAAAATAATAATTTGAGCAATAAAATACGAGGATAAGTTAATAATTTTAATAATAATAAGAATAATAATAAATTTTAAAAAATTTTTAAAGTGATTAGGTATTTGGAACCCGATTAGGCGATAGTCGTCCTTAAGTACAAACAAAATTCGATTACAATATATTTTTTTAATAAATAAATTTATGTGTATAGTCTCCAAATAACTAAGAAAGGTATTTCCCCCTCATTGGGAATAAAATAATACACTATTCTCATATTTACTGCATTCAAATCGAAAAGTTGAAATAAGTCCTAAAGTTTTAAATGAAAAAAATTTTAAATATTTCAAACCATATTTTTAAAAATGAGCCTGTGCATAAAATAATTATTTATTAAAGTAAAAGTCACAGCAAGCAGATTTCATGTTAATATATTCGTATATTATTAGTACTTCACCGGTCCTAGAATGGAAACGTCAAAAGTAATAATTTAATGACTGGAAGATTCCGAAGTACTAAAAACTTTTAATCCCTAAACGAGTAGGTACTCAGCTGATTTTAAATTCGGATTATGCAAAGCATATGGACATTTATGCCCACTGTAAAGGTAATAACAACCAAGCTGGTTCTGAAACTGCATGGATTCAGCATTTTATCTGATTCTGGTTTATCTCAATTGGACCTTCCATCATCGAGAATAATACGGTTCAAGCATAGGAAATAAATTATCCCACATTTATTCAGGTTTCATATAGCAAAACTGAACTGTTTTTTTATTTTCATAACTCCTCAATTTATAATAAACTATTTTATCCTTATTTTTATTTCCAGGGAGTTTCATCAGCTCTACATGATAAAGGTTTTTTGGTGAACTACCCTTTGACTCAATTGGCGAATCTCATGGGTGCTCAGCCAATCCTGAACCTTACAGTTTATGATTATTTATGGGGCTATCACGATCCATTAATAAAATTGGCTGGGAACATTGTTCCAAGTTTCGTCAACTTCCAGAAGTTTGGATTGCTCGACAGGGTGAGAACATGTCTTAAAAACATTATTATGCATGAATTCTCAAAGTTCAAACTTCTGAATTTTATCAAATTTTAATATTCTGGAGAGGGTAGAAAGCTTTGAATTTCAATGTGCATCGATTGCGAGTGTGCATGTGAATGTAAACATTTGCAAGTAACAAATTCTTGCGCAATTTTATATTTAAACTATTTCTAATTCTAGGGACTTAGAATAACAAAATAATTAGAAATTGGAGCGTTCGGATTTGGATCGGCTCTGAATAAAAAAATTATTAATATGTAACAATTTTAAATCTGACAGTAGAAATTTTCCAAAATGAAAAACTTGAAAATGCAGACTCCACAATTGATACAAGTATTAATAAAATCAATAAATTGATCAATCAATCAAATCATCGGAGAAAGAAATTGCCTCTGGTATATTGGACTGTAGCAATATCAAGGCGAAATTGAGTTTCCTCATTTTTTAACGTCATAATAAAATATATTCAAAGTTGTATTCGGACATAATCAAACTCAGTAACACAACATCAAGCTTCAAATATTCTCTTTTTTGAAATTTCAATGCTTATAATGTGAACAGTTGGATATTTTTCAGTTTAAAAAAACGAATTTAAATCGAACAATCGTTTGAAGAGACAAAATTTGAAAATTGCCAACCGTAGATATTAGAAAAATCCAAATTCTCACAGTATAAAACTAAAAATTTTTGGAAATAAAATCAAGAAAATTTCGACACTTTCAACTTCAGTTTAAGAGACCAAAGCACTACGGTGGCTGAAAGAAAAGAGAGACTAAAAATTTCGATTTGACAAAACGTAGCATTATAAATCATAAATTTTTTTTTCTCGATGTAAAAAGTAAACATATATATATTTAATGGTGAAACTTCAAATTTTATTTGAATCCCGACTTCAAAATCTTTATCATTAGAAAATGTTAAAAGAAGCATTTGAAATACAATCATTTTGGTTATAAACAATGGTTTCTAAAGTTTTGATACTATTTTTACTTTTTGATTTGAAAACGTCTATTTGCAAGTATTTCCAAAGTGATTACAATTATTTGTTAAACGATTAAAGGAGTTCTCTGCCTATCGAATTTGCCCATCACAATATTATTTCGAATTCCTCTTCAAAATTAAGAAAAAAAGGTAAGCTTGATTCCAGTAATTGTTTACCTCTCATGCATAAGTATATATTTATCTTCTATGCATTTGGGTATTATTTTTAATTGAATTGTCCAGAACTTTAGTCCAGATCAAGAACCAAAGGCGAACCTCTCATGAAATTGCAGAAGGTAACCGAGTTTCTTGAAACTTGTGTATTATATCTCTGAATAATAATAAGCTCACGTTCTACCTATATAAAGCAAAAAAATGCATTCGACATATATGTCTATATATACATAATATAGAAGGTGTTACGTTGGGTATTCGCACTCCCAAGAAATGTCGCAATGAGTCTTGAATGTACAAATCCTTTCACTGCGTTTGGGTTCACGAGGTTAATGAATATCTTTTTATTTGCGCTGATCGTCAGAAAAATATTCTACGAGGGTAAATGATTTTTTAAGGTGTGATTGAATCAATTCCAGGAGAGTGTAGATTTGTAGAATTCCTTGGAAGAGACGTGATGAGAAATTTGATTTGGATAGAAGTTATAATTTTGAGAGAAAGCAGTTTTATTCAAAGACAGGAAGAAACTAGGCTTACTTTTTCAGTGTCCCATTTTCTTCACGTCTCACTCCAGTCGTTACTGGGTCAACTTTATTTAATTTTCTGCTGTTCAACAACCCAATTTTAGTCATTTTGTGCTGAAAATTCTGAAGGGTCAATAGTAGACTCAAAATGAGTCCATCTTTTATCTGTGAATGAAAGAAAGTTCACCCTTGAAATTAACTTCTTATCTGTTAGATGTGTAATCCTATCAACTTTTTGATTTTGAGAAGTCAAACAAAAACTTGTTGATAAAAACGTAAAATATGATGTATATAGCTTTCAAATTTGGAATTTTTAACGCTTCAAAATTCAAGGCTCTGCCCTACTTCGTAAAACAAGCAATATTTATATGCTTAGTAGAACTCCTTTGATTAGGAAAAAAATTTGATTCCATACTTTTTGAAAATGGACACTAGGGTGGTCAAAAATGCTTCAGAAATTTTTTTTTTTAATTTTTATGCAAAACGCCCGGACATTTATTGGAATCCACAAAATATAAACGCATTGTTTTTGAAAAAAAATATATATTTAGAGATGGCGCAAGCCCCATAAAGTTTAAGACGTATTTCCCTTAAAAAAAAAGACATTTCTGTAAATTTTATTCAGGATTCCCAATATAAGTTGTATCAAGTTCGAATTTCACCATTTCTCTTTACAATCAGTCACTGAATGCGAATAAAATATTACTTTTCAAATATCACCCCCATAAGTCTGTTTATAGGGTCCCGAAAAATCCCCATAAGTGAAAAAATTGGTTTTTCAAGTTTTTGGCGCCTTTATGATTTTTTTGCGTTTTTTTAACGCAGATTGTTTCAAATGCATGGAATACTACTTTATACTAATAATTAGATTTTTTTTATTATTTGAACAATTTATTATTGTTTTTAGCAACTTTCTCTTAGGAAAGGGTTAGAAAGTCAAGGTTTTTTCTGAAATTTTAGACTTATTTTCAACGTTTCAGTTGGAGCGAGGTAATCATCAGATAAAGTTAACAAAAATAATTGTTTGAGCAATTTCTTATTAATTAAAACAATATTCTCTTAGAATAATGCTAAAAAGTTGCGGTCATTTCTAAATTTTCCATTTTTTATCCACTTTTCACTTGAAGTAGGTAATTATTTAATTTAATTTAGCAAAAACAATTGTTTCAACAAATTATAAATGTTTATAGCTATCTTTTTCTGTATGAATACTACATAGTTGCGGTTTTTTTATGAAATTTTTTACTTTTTATCACTTTTCTATTAGAGTAAGGGCGGTGTAAGGTTAATTCGTGCAAAAAAAGGGGACATTTTTGTGAATTTTTTTTTACAACACAGGTAAAATATCATCATTAAAACCAAAAGTACATCAAAGTACAACATTCGAAGAATATTCTGTGAAATTTTCATAAAGATATATTCAATAATACGGCAATGGCAGCAATTATTTGGAAGAGTCGCGGAAAGAAGTATAATTATTGCGGTGCCCCTCATATAACTTAAGAACTCCTGCACCGATCCTTTTGAAATTTGTTATACTATTTCTAAACGCAGTTCACAAGGTTACGCGGGAGAGTTTTTTTCGAAATTATTATTATTTTTCATTTTACAATAACAAATAAGCCGATTTTTTCCGCAAAAATCACGCTTTTCTTGTTGGGAACGTACGGTTAGAGTATCTTATATCAAACAAAACTAGATAAGACTAGCTTAGATAGCATAGGGCGTTGGCCTTAGGTGTTAGAAGATACGAACCCAGTTTGGGCATCGTAGGCCGTTGACCTTAGTTGATAAGTAGATAGTATATAAGCTGCGCGATCTGTGAAAGGGCAGATCATAATTGTCACTATAAGGCTGCAGGCCGTAACGTCGGTCAGTCGATGTAATTATTATATCTCACTTTTGAAGAATAAACTATACTCTGAGGTATTAGCCTCAGAGTAACAAAATTTATTCTATTTGAATTCTGCAAATTCAACATTGGTGGCAGCGGTGGGATTTGCTAAACAACGGTCCTTTCTGAAGATTCAGAATTGCAGTTCGAGTTTTCCATCAAATAAGTGAAAAACAAACAATTCCTAGCTACCTTCGATCTCACGATCACCCGAGAGTCATCTCAACGTAACTTTGGTTACAAAAACAAAACTTTGAACGAGGCCCACAAGCAGGTGGAAGAGGCTTGTCAAACAGGACAGTAAGCCCTACCGAGTCCAGAACGCAGCAGAGGGAACCAGTCTCAACAACTGAAATTTAACAGCAGTAGCAATAGGAAGCAGCCTACTACAATCTGCCGGAAGAAGATCCACACAAGATCAAGAAGATATCATCCTACAAAGAAAACAACGTGAGTTAGAAAATTAAAAAAAAAAATTTTTTTTAAACGAATTACAAACATGTCAGTCCTCCTTACTGTCTGAGGAAGGAGACTAATGTGTAATCACAGTTAATTTCACATTAGGCGAGGCCACCGTTCTGTAATTCGGGTAGAGTAATGCTCCATACGCCCATGTATTACTTTTCCTCAAAAATTAATAACATTACATTTTAATCCGTGCATTGTAGTAGAACGATGCACCGAATTAATCTGTATTAAAGCACACTTAAATAAAAATTAAACCTAAAT
Organism: Neuroterus valhalla; assembly: GCA_011762715.2. Lineage (NCBI taxonomy): Eukaryota > Metazoa > Arthropoda > Insecta > Hymenoptera > Cynipidae > Neuroterus > Neuroterus valhalla. The sequence goes on from WSXT02055350.1 coordinate 27,246, forward strand.
CAAACTTTGTAACGCGACACACAGGCGTAGAATCTGTATAGATAAAGTAGGGAAACATTGACAGTAGAGTCAGACTCTTCAATCCCCTCCACTACTATTACTGACGTACTAGACGAAAACCAACTTCATACAGCAACGACCATGTCGCTAACACAG
>WSXT02055351.1:0-12824 GCA_011762715.2 Neuroterus valhalla
AAGCATCACCCGAAATTCCACATCTTTGATTTTCAACGGATCTCTACGTTCAAGGACCCCCTGAAGCCGAAAATCCTATTTTAGCGATGGTGTCTGTCTGTATGTCCGCCCGTCTGTAAACATGATAACTCACCAAAAAATGAACGGATCAAATCGGTCTTTGATACACTTGTTTTTTTTTATAATAAACAGCGCATTTGATTTCTCTTGTAGAGAAATCCACGTATCTTAGATAATAAACTTACATATAAAAACTTCCGTCAAAAGTCGAGCGTGAATCGCGAGTGCCACGATGAGAGCTTTGAGAAATATAATCTTTATCTATTCCTAATTACGTTAAAAATTAAGAATATGAGGTTGCATTGGTTAACTGGGGTCTAAAAAAATTGATTTGTTCAATTCCCTTTCAAATCACGATCGAAACCCGAAACAACTTCATTTTCATAATGGATCATCGTGAAAGCCTTAAATCTACAATGAAATAGCTCTCACCGATTCAAATAGTGAAATTTTCACTATTTCAGATTAAGAGAGTACTTGGATGATTTTGTTCGAAAAATGAACGAGTGTCTGAGCTCAATCGAGAAATTGTTTTCCCCTCCATTGATACAGCTTTTGTTATCACTAGAAAAAGTACCAGCGCACATAATACGCAAACAGACGTAGCCATAACAATCCCCGCTTTCTCTGCCATTGTTCGCGATCAGATCAATCATACGCCTGTCAGAGCAGCATTAGAAAGAAATTAAGGCTCGATTTGCGAGTTAATCCCATGAACTTGTTACGATTTTGTGCATGTGCAATAAGCTGCGAGTATGTGTGTTATCACGTGTGCTCCATCGTGCGTGAAAACACAAGTAAACCGTCGAATTACGCACTCACCGCGCAAAAGACTCAATGGCGCACGGTTCGAAGCACGTGCGAAACCATCACAGGATAGTCAAGATTTCAAGGGAATGCAGTGAAAGGATCAGGGTTTTATGGCTGGAAGTTTCATACAATTTTACCCACGTCATTCGACTCTCAAGAGCTCTCAACTACCAAAAGGTCCCGTGAGAAAACATATCTCCAATATAATGTATAATATGTTCGTACATTTTTATTTTTTCAAGTAAAACTTCTATGTACGGGTTGTAAACTGACAAAGCGGTGACGCTCTCGAAAAAACGTTGATAGTCCAAATTTCCCTAGCCTAAAATGTAAATTTTCATTCCGAAAATTCATTCATTTCAAAACAAAAAGACTAAATAAACTATTTCAAAATAGAATTAATAATTTCAAAAATGACCTTTCGAATTTTCGACCAGAGAAGATTATTCACCAAATAATTAAACTTCCAATGGGACAGTTGAATTTGTAAGGTCCTATTCAAGTATTACGTAAGCATTTTAGGAGGAGGGGCGCACAGTGGGGCAAAATAAAAAAACGATGTTCAAAATAATCTGTAGGTCACAATTCTCCATCAATTTTTTTTTTTTTTTAAGTTCAGCATTCAATTCTTAAGAAATCTGTTGAAGTCGAGATTTTAATTTTTGTTTTTTTTTTAATTTTTACAGAGTTGCAAATGGCAAAAAAGATGTTGCTTTGAAGACATTTTTTTTTATTCCCTGTGAAAATTTTTCATAGTGGCATCAAGACTCATGTTCGATGCAAGAAGGTTCGGCAGAAGGAAAAAAATTTGTTGATATGTCAAGTTATTTGTCATAAACAAATATTTGTAACAAATAGCCTTTATGATGGATTATGTTATGTGAAGTATATTTATGCATCGAAATCGCTCGTTTAGATCAATTAGGGGAAAGTGATCATGAAAATATGGTATCCGATATAATTTATTAAATTTATTACAATTATTATGAACAAACGCATGATCCAAACAGTTTCAGACACAAACGAACCGAATTTTTTCGATTGTCTTCGAATCTCATTGCCTGTGATACACTTTGATGTATTTTTCTCATCTGATATAATTTGTTAAATTTATCAACAATTTTTATAAACAAACGCATGATTCGAACAGTTTTAGGTAGAAACGAACCGAATTTTGTTCCCATTGTCTTCGAATCTCATTGTCTATGATACATGTTGATGTATTTTTGTCATCTGATATAATTTGTTAAATTCATTAACAATTATTATAAACAAATGCATGATTTCAACAGTTTTAGGCAGAAACGAACCGAATTTTGTTCCCATTGTCTTCGAATCTCATTGCCTGTGATACACTTTGATGCATTTTTCTCATCTGATATAATTTGTTAAATTTATCAACAATTATTATGAACAAATGCATAATTTGAACAGTTTTAGGCAGAAATGAACCGAATTTTGTTCCGCTTGTCTTCGAATCTCATTGTCTGTGATACATGTTGATGTAATTTTGTCATCTGATATAATTTGTTAAATTTATCAACAATTTTTATAAACAAACGCATGATTCGAACAGTTTTAGGCAGAAACGAACCGAATTTTCTTCCGGATGTCTTCGAATATTATTGCCTGGGATCCGCAACGATATATTTTTCACATCTGATATAATTTGTTAAATTTATTAACAATTATTATAAACAAATGCATGATTTCAACAGTTTTAGTCAGAAACGAACCAAATTTTGTTCCCATTGTCTTCGAATCTCATTGTCTGTGATACATGTTGATGTATTTTTGTCATCTGATATAATTTGTTAAATTTATCAACAATCATTATAAACAAATGCATGATTCAAACAGTTTTAGGCACAAACGAACCGAATTTTCTTCCGGATTTCTTCGAATATCATTGCCTGGGATGATCATTGATATTTTTTGACTCAAAATATTATTCAATAATTTTTATAAACGAATGACTCGAACAAAATTTCCATCATGGGAATCTCGAGCTCTTGATTGTAGAATGAATCGTTTTTAAAATAAGAACTGAAATCGTGAAATGTTCATAATACAAATTTTGTTTGAATCATTCGTTTATAAAAATATGGAATGATATTTTGAGTCGAAAAATATCAATGATTATTATTGTATCGATTCCCTGTGAAAATTTTTCTGAGTGGCATCAAGACTCAGGTTTGATGCTGAAGGTTTGGCAGCAGAAAAAAATGGTTTATTTGTCAAGTTATTTGTCTTTAAAAATATTTGCAACAAATAGCCAGTATAATAGATTATGTTCTTGTTAAGTATATTTATGCATCAAAATCGCTCGTTTAGAGCAATGAGGTGAACGTGATCATGAAAATGTAGTATCCGATATAATCTATTAAATTTATTACGATTATCATAAACAAATGCATGATTTGAACAGTTCCGGTAAAGACGAACCGAATTTTCTTCTGATTGTCTCCGAATCTCATTGCCTGTGATACACTTTGATGTATTTTTCTCATCTGATATAATTCATGAAACTTATCAACAATCAGTATAAACAAATGCATGATTTAAACAGTTTTAGGCAGAAATGAACTGAATTTTTTTCCGGATGTCTTTGAATATCATTGCCTGGGATGTTCATTGATATTTTTCGATTCGAAATATGATTCAATATTTTTATAAACGAATCATTCGAACAAAATTTCAATTATGGAAATTTCATGATTTCAGTCCTCATTTTGAAAACGATTAATTCTACAATCAAGTGCTCGAGATTTCCATAATGGAGATGTTGTTCGAATGATTCGTTCTTAAAAATTATTGAATGATATTTTGAGTCGTAAAATATCAATGATCATCCCAGGCAATGACATTCAAAGACATCTGGAAGAAAATTCGGTTCGTTTCTGCCTAAAACTGTTCAAATCATAAATTTTTTCATAATGATTATTAATAAATTTACGAAATAATATCAGATGACAAACATACATCAAAGTGGATCACAGGCAATGAGATTCGAATATAATTAGAAGAAAATTCGGTTCGTTTCTGCCTGAAACTGTTTAGATCATGCATTTGTTTATATTAATTATAATTAAATTAAACAAATCAAATCGGATACCACATTTTCATGATCACATTTAACCTCATTGCTCCAAACGAACGATTTCGATGCATAAATTTACTTCACAAAAACATAATCTATCATACTGTCTATTTGTTGCAAATATTTGATCATAATAAATACCTTGACGTTTTGCATCAAAACTGAGGAATGATGCCACTAAGAAAAATGTTCACAGAGAATTAGAGAATAAAAATATTTAACTCATAATTTTCGTCGCTATACAGCTCTATAAAAGTTTGGACAGACGAAAATCCAAAAATCGGCCTCGAAAAACTTCTTAAGAATATAATACTGAATTCAAAACAAAAAAATTGAAAATCGATGAAGAATTGTGACCTATAGATTATTTTGAACATCGTTTTTTCATTTCGCCCCACTGTGGGGCGAGGGCTACGAAGATGCATATAACTGTATATTCGTAACGCTAAAAAATGCTTATAAGGGGGGGGGGGAGGGGGTCGAGGAATCGGAAATAATGCTTATGTAATACTTGAATAGCCCTAACCACAAAGATGGATTTTTTACATACGAAGATAAATCTTTAATCAAGGAGATTAATTTCCTACCGAAAGACGATTTTTACAAAAATATAAATTTTTAACAAAATACTTGAATTTTCAACTGAGAAAGATCAATTTCAAATTGAAAAAGGGATCCCCAAAATTTTCGTTCGAGGAATAATTTTGAAACAAGAAAAAAACAAATTTTCAAACTGTTTAACACAAGCAATCGAAATGAATTTCTCCAAATAGTTTTTCTCGTCTTCTTTGCACTTTTCTATTATTCAGGATGAATTTTCAGTCCTCAAGTAAAATAGTTTTACTCTCAACAAAATAACTGAAATCTCAATAAAATAGCTGAATTTTCGACCCACAAAGGAGAAAGTTCATTTTATGAGAATCTCTCGAATCAAAACTCAGATTAGATCACTTGATCAAAGATCTTATTATCAAAAACCGAATTTTTACTTGCTGAATTCAACCAGAAAAGAATTTTTTCTATAACAAAGTAGTTCAACCCTCAATGGAGTAGATCAATAATCAACAAAGCAAATTAATTTTAACTAGAAAATATGAGTTCTCAACAAAAGAGGTCAATCCTTAACCAGAAAAATGAATTTGAGAAGTTGAATCTTCAACTAAAAAAAAAATATTCCTCCACGAAAGACGTTATGGTTTATATTCCAATCAGAAGACATTTGTACGTAAAATTAGAATTTTCACCAAAAAGAAATAACGTTTTAACTATAGTTTTAAATCTCCAACAAGAAAAAGGAATTTTAAACAAAAGAAATTACCAATCAACCAAATAGTTGATTTCTCAACCAATATGATAATTCTTAAACCAAAGGCATTCTCTTCCTGCCAAAAAAGATGGATCATCAGCAAAATACAGGAATCCTCGACCAAATATTTGATTTTTCAAATAGGAAAGAATAATGTTCAACCCAAGACGGAATAGTTATATTTTTTATCAAAAAACTAACTTTGAGCCATAAATGGAACAAATTTCAAACACAACGGTAAAATTTTCAACGGGAGAGATGAATCTTATGCCAAAGGAATGCATTTCCCCAAAATGGTTTAATTATTAATCATGTAGTTGAATTTTTGACCAAAAGATGATGAATTTACAAGAGATTACTTCAATTTTCAAAGAATAATTAAATTTTCAATAAAACAGTGGAGTTTTTAACCAGTCGAGATAAGCTCTGGACGAAAAATATAAAAATGGACTTTTCAACAAGAAAAAAATGTGCCCGCCGAGCGGGCACATTCTTATCGCTTCGCGATTTTTAACAACAAAAAATGACGAATTCTCTGCTGAAAAATAATAGTAGACTTTTAGTGGAAATTGTAAACATTTTAGTGAATGGGCTGGTCATGCCAACTAAGAACCGAATAGTTCCTGCCTCAAATTTTAGGGATCTCCAATTCTAATCGGGACCCAACTGAAGCTCTTCCAAGATACAAGATTGGGGCCTACCTAAACGATAACAGTTTATGAGGTTAAGGAAAAGGAAAAATTTCAGCGGTGCCTAAAACAGTCCTGACCATAACTCAAAGCCCAGTTATTCTAGTAAATATTGATCTAACCACTGCCCTTATTGAAATAGCGACAAATACGACGATTTCCACATAGGACGAATCAATCGGCGCTCGCGCGAAAAGGCAACAATTTATTTTGTTAATAACTAAAACCATCACAAAAGAGGTTCGCGTTATGAGCAATCACACTTCTGTAATAATTCACTGTATTTTGACACCCCCATTAAATAAGAAAGGAAGTTCAAGTTATGACCAATCACTCTTTTGTGGACAATCACACTTCCGCAATTAGCTACTACATTTTGACACCCCCTTCCCTATCTCCCCATTGCATGAGGAAGGAGGTCAAGATTGTGATTATACACTTTCTTGTGACCAGTCACTATTCTATGATTGGTCACTTAACTGCGGACTTCTCCCTTTCCCCCTTTGAATCGAAATAGGAGTTCGCATTGTAGCCGATCACTCTTTTGTGACCAATCACATTCTTGTGGCCAATCACGATTCTATAATAAGTCACTATGTTTCGAAACCCCCTCTCCCACCTCCTCATCAAATAGGGAAGAGGGTTCAAGTTATGACTAATCACTCTTTCGCGAATAGTCACTCTTCTATGATTGGTAACTATACCGTGGACTTCCCTCTCTCCCCCTTTGAATGTAAGAGGGGGTCCCCGTTGTAGCCAATTACTCTTTCGTTACTAACCACAATTTTGTGTCTTATCACACCTTTATAATTATTCACTAGGTTTTGACACCCCCTCTCCTCCTCGCTGAAAGAGGAAGAGGGTTCAAGTTATGACTAATCACTCTTTCGCGAATAGTCACTCTTCTATGATTGGTAACTATACCGTGGACTTCCCTCTCTCCCCCTTTGAATGTAAGAGGGGGTCCCCGTTGTAGCCAATTACTCTTTCGTTACTAACCACAATTTTGTGTCTTATCACACCTTTATAATTATTCACTAGGTTTTGACACCCCCTCTCCTCCTCGCTGAAAGAGGAAGGGGGTTCAAGTTATGACCAATCACTTTTTGGGACTAGTCACTCCTCTATGATTGGTTACCATGCTTTGAACTTCCCTCTCCCCCTTTAAATATAAAAGAGGGTTAGCGTTGTGGCCAATCACTCTTTTATGACCAACCACACTTTTGTGAACAATCACACTCCTATAATTGGTCAGTACGTTCTGACCTCCCCCACCCTCTTCAAATTGAAAATGGATTCGAGTTGGGATCAATCAAAGCGATATTGATCACTTTTCATTTTTTAGTGTCTTTTTTGGCGAAAGTCTCTGAACCCCATATCTACCGATTCAAATTTGGTTAATTTAGAACAGAAAGATTCAGATGTTTTTTTTGTAGATCTACCAAATTGATAAAATCAAGTATATTAGTAATGTCATTGAATTTTCGAGATTTTTATTCAGTTACTTCAATCTGATGAGTCCTTTTAAACAATTCCAGAGAAAAGAAATTTTCCTTTTGGTTTTCGGAACTGTAATTTTATTGAAAAACAGAACTTCCAGAATTATTGAAAACCTTTTTTCCACAACTTGCAAAAAACTCGAGGAAAAAGTGAACAATATTTTGAATTTCATTTTTGAGGTAGAGATTTGAAATTTCGTTACTCTATAATCTCAAGGTACAAACATCAAGTTTAATTTATGAATCTTAATCGAAAATGGAACAAATCTTTGTAATATGACACTCAATTAAAGGAATGTTTCAATTATTATTGAGATTTCAACGTCAGTTTCATGTAAAAAAAAAATTGAATATTAAGTCGTACCTGAAACAGAAAGAAAAATTATTAGTGAAGTTTAAATTGACATGTAAATGTATAAAACTAGGAGAAAGTAATTCCGTATCATTGGAATAAAAATCTTTCTTCTCTATTGTAAAAAATAATATAAAGGAAAGATCAAGATTGGGCTCATCCATTCTTATTTTCGAACATTCCTCTTTTTCCCGACAAATCAATAAATCAATCTATTTCAAAATTTATTTATTCAACACCGACACGAACCCCCGAAAGTTTTAGGTGTCGGTTAATTTCGGCAAAAGCAATTTTGAATTAATAATAACTTTTTTAGCCCATTTCTTTACTCGTTTCTATAATTTTCGAATTGATACAACATTTCCTCATTTTTCCGATTTAACAAGCTTGATGTTGAATAAGCAAATGCAAACCACGCTCAATCCGCCAAAAATTTTTGATTATAAAAGCTACATTTACATAAAATGTAATCACGCAGGATGATCCTCGAGAGGAATGATTCATGAAAGATGCAGAGTGGGCGGTTGATAATGAGAAATTAAATGAAAAACAATATTTATCGTGCCAGCGCACTGAGGTGCCATTTGAAAAAAAAACCTTTTGGAATACATACCAACAAGCAATTTTAATTATGCAATGTAAATATCCACCGGCGCTATTCGCACCTTGTGAAAAATAAAATTGTTATGCAAGCACGCCAGTTTTCAAATTTATTTTAATTTTTCTACGAGCAAATATTATTCTTGGAAATACCTAAACTAGAATTATTCCCAATTATTTTGCTTGTTGATTTGTATTTTCTGTTATTACTGACACATGATTTTTATCCGAGGAGTTATTTGCATTAAAATTGGCCCCATAGTATTCGCAAACGTATACCTAGTCGGCAGGGCGATGGAGTTCAATTTCCGGTCGTGCATACGTTGAGAGGTTTTCTTTCGCTCTGAGCAAACCACAACATGAGAATTAAAATTCGCGAGATTTACAAAAAAGGAGAGATAAGAAACTGTCACTGATAAAGGAAAATTGAAATCAGGTTGACAACTTCCAATCGTGAGATTTTTATTGGACGGTAATGATCAAAAACGAGGAGAAATGATTCCAAATTTCAGGTCATTTCCCGGTTATTCCCGGTCAAGTTTTTCAATTTTCCCAGTCAACTAAAAGTAACATATTCATATTTGTCGCAAAACGCGAACATTTATTTCAATTCGTGACATCCATTCTAAACATCCTTTAACGAAACAGATCAAGAATTGCAAAATAAATCAATTTTGGAAAGAACTCTAAAATTATACACGAAAAATATCATTTATTTACAAAAGTTGGGACATACAGTTAAACTTACAGTAGAAAAAATCCATTTGCGATAACAAAAAAAAATGGATTTCTAACAAAATAGTCCATTTTTCAATCAAAGTGATGAATTTTCCAATAAAATCATAAATCTTCAATTGAAACAGTTTAAATTGAAAAACAAGAAGATAAATTTTTAACTAAAATGATAAATATTTAACTAGAGCACTTCAATTTTCAACCATCAAGGTGGACATTTGAACAAGGAGATTAATTTTCAAATAGAAAGATTAATTTTCTACCAGAAAACACAATTTTTCAACAAAATAATTCAGTTTTGAACTGGAAAAATAATTGTTTTCAACCAAGAATGGAACAGCAACATTTTAGTTTGAAAACCCAGTTTTATACCATACATAAGAATTTTTTACTAAAACAAAGAATCATCAACTGAAAAAGTGAATTTTTCAAACAGATGAATTAATTTTCAGTAAAAGTAACAAATCCCTGGCAACCAAAACTTGAATACTTAAATTTTTAATTTAACCAAACAAATGAATTTTTAAATACAACTATGGATTTTCCAATTGAAATGAGTTGAACTTTCAGTTGAAAAAATTATCTGTAACAAAAATGGATTATTTTGTTACAAAAGAAGCAACTTTTAGGCAAATCGATTTCCAAGCAAAACGATAAATCTTTAAATAAAATTGTGAATGTTTAACTGCAGTAATGAATATCAAACCAGAAATATAAGTTTTTACCTGAAATGATAAGCCCACTACTAGAATAGTTGAAGTTTTGAACAAAAATAATTTTTAACGAAGAAATACAATTTTTCAACAGGATGGTTGAATTTTGAACTATAGAGATAATCGTTCCCAACCAAAAATAGAGTAGTCACATTTTTGGCTTAAAAATTAGTTTTCACCAAACGTAAGAATTTTCAACCAGATGAATTTTGGACTAATATGAAAAGTATTCAACTGTTTAACTTGAATTGTTAACCGTAAAGGAAAATTTTCTAACAAGAAAAGTAAGTTTCGAATAAAAAGATCGTTTCATACCGAAAAATCCATTTTTCAACAAAATGTGAGAATTTCCAGCGAAATAATTGAATTTTCAATTCAAAAAGAAAAGTAACTTTCGAAGAGAAACATAGTTTTACACCAAAAATCAATTTTTCAACAGAACATGTAAATTTTTAAGGAACTAATTGAATTTTTTATCCATAAAGACAATTTTTCCTCCAAATAGTTGAATTGTGAACTAGGAAAGAGCATTTTCCACTAAGGATAAAACAGTTGAATTCCCAGTAAGAGAAACTAATTTTCAACCAAACTGATGAATTCTTATGTAAAATGATAAAATATTCAACTGGACTAAATGTATTTTTTGCGAAAAAGGTGAATTTCCATCCATAAAGGATAATTTCCAGCAAACAGGTTGGAATCTTCACTTAAAAAAGATTAATTGATTTTCAACGAAGTAGGTAAAAATTTCAATCAGAGGGGGATTTTATATTAAAATAATGCACCTTCGACAAAAAAGTATCATTTCCAACATAAGAAATTAACTTTCAACCAAGTAGTTGATTTTTCAACTAAAAAAGGGTCATTTCCTAATGAACAATGTGAATAAGTTTTCTATTTTAATTTAAAAATATTACGTATTCGAAATACTACTTCTACTCTTAAACCTGCTTGAAGAACTTTCTTCATTTGAAATAATCAAATTAATCAAATTTTGACGGATTTCAAATTGGAAGAGCAATTTTCTTAATTTCCTCTCTTCTCAATTACGAATAAAAATAATTTAATAATAATAATATTAATAATAATAATGATAAAAATAATAATGGAAATAATTGTAATCATCAGATATAATAATATTCACTAATATTCTTTAAAATTATTTTTATAATGATAATATATTATGATGTTCTTCAAATATTCTCACTGATATTCTGTACCTAATATAAATTGGGTTTTGGAATTTCCAGATAGAAACATTAAATTCACAGGGTGTAAGTATATGCAAAATATATTCATTTTTAAACTTGTGATAAATACCAAATTATGCATTTAATTTTTTCATGAAACTTACCATTAATAATAAATAACAAAAGCCATGGTTGATTGTTCAAATTTATTGTATATTATATATTAGGTCATATAATTGATTTTTGGAAATCACGATTTATTGTTAATAAACAACAACAGTAAATATGCTATCCTATTTGCAACAATATTCCAAATCACGCAATTGCAGATATAATATCTAGAAATTAATAGGAAGAAATAAATATTGTTTATTCTCTTAATAAAGGTATAGGATATATAATAATTTGAAATTTGAAAAAAATTATCAGTTCTTCAGAATAAAAAATATGAGAATTATTTTTCGAAATTTGGACAATTTCTAATAAAATGTAATCAAAAGCATTAGAAATTCAAAAATATATAGTCAAAAACTTCTGAATTCAATTTATTTACAGTTCGAAGCAATTAAAATTGGCAATTCAAATAAAAAACTTGACTGTTTTTTTCAAAGACAAAGTTTCTTAAATTCTAGAATTTTATATTTCTTTTATATTTAAAAAAAAATATAATCCCACATTCACATTGCTTAGAGGAATTCGCCAACAAGAAAGACTCACTGGAATTCTTATCATTTTAAATGAAGAGATTTCCAGTTATAATCCTTTGGGAATTAATGATTTTACAAAAATATTCAAAATATCAACTGATTTTGAATCACAAACTAATAATACTAATAATATATACTAATAAACTATACTAATAAACTAAATCATTAAATTTTGAAAAAAAATGACTTGACTATAATATGACTTGAGGGTGTGCTATTTAACTTTAGCTTCTTGAAGGAAGTTTTTGTTGTATTCATTTTTCAATGTTTTGGTAATACATGTATTCTTTTTTTTAACTATGCAATTATCGCCTTCCACATTCCAATCATCGTGCAAAGTTTTATTGGAACTTCCAAACTTATTCTCAAAGGAAATCTTAATTTTCTGATACTTGCTTGTGTTACATTTTTACATAATAAGTAACTTCTTTCAATATAATGCTGCATTTTGTAGCTAGTATACCGCATGTCCAATTTTTATGGAAAAATAAGAAAAAAGTGAGTCAGAATGACTCTTTTCCTTAAAAATGAGTTCAAAAATTTCCCAAACAATGTGTATTTTGACAAGAAAAATATGAAGCATAATATCAATGATTATTTTGGTTGAAATGAAATCAGGTTTTCGTAGATTTTTCTTGGATACAACTCAATAACTTATTTAAAATCTGAGAAGCATAGTTGATTTCTAATGATTTTGGAGGTTAGAATAATGGAATTGGAATTGTTATTATCGCTAATATTATATTTGTTAGTTGGAAAAAACTTCCTCCAAAGAATGTTTCTCTTATGTTACGTGAGAAATTTAATGATTGTATATTGTTATGATATAATATATTGTTAGTTTGAATTCCGTTTATGTTTAAATGTAAAAAGGTAAACAATAAATTCTGATGCAGACAAGCTGGCACTGAACAATAACAATGATTTAATAAAATTTTAGAGCACTCAATACCTAAAATATTATAACATTTTCAATTAATTATATTATTGCATTTTCAATGAATAATATTATTACAGCAATTATGGCATGAGAGCTAACGTCAAACGCGTGATATCTTTGATT
>WSXT02055362.1:0-12824 GCA_011762715.2 Neuroterus valhalla
CAACGGAGGCCCACTGGAAAAAACGGCTGCAGGGTTTTTTATATGTGTATGTGAACTAATAAATCAGCCCGTTTTCGCAACTCAACTCAAATGACATTACACGAGTTCCCCTTGTTAGTTGTAAAAATATTTTCCAAGATGAAGATTGATACATATACAGAATTTTGTCAATTGTAAAGACAAGAGTGATAAAAAAAATTCCAGATTTTTCGAGGTCTGACCCTCTCAATATGCATTATTTGGGGAAAAAAAATTTCCCAATTTTCTTTATTTTTAGAAAGATTTTAGAGGTAGGGTATGATTTTAAACTACCTCACACCAAGGCTTGAATAATTGTCACTGGGAAGAGCTTCCAGAACCTGTTTTTTTTTTCTGATTCGGTTTTGGGTATATTCCTCGAGTATACGAAACCAGAAATGGAAAACCAGTGTTTAGACCCCTTCCTGAGTCAACATATTTTTCCATTCTCCTTTCAATTTTGTAAATATATTTTCATGAAATCCGATTCAAATTGAAATTCAGTCCACGTAATTTCTCTGCTTCTTGAATTTGAAACATGAATAAATTACTGAGTAACTATACAAAAATATTTGAAATTGATTTTAGGCTTCGAATACTTGGGACATATTTCCAAAACACAATCAGGAAGAAACCAGGATGTGCAATAGGGTAGTCTAAAAATGCATTAGAAAATTTTTTTTAATAATTTTAATGAAAAAAGGCCTGCGAATATGTTCAAATCAATACAAAAATAGATGGATTTTTTCAAAAATATTAGGAAGAACAAAATTATAATAATAATCTATATATTATAATTATATTATATTATAATATCAATCATAATTTTAATAAGAAAAAAATTCGTTTTCGTAAATTTTATTCAGAATTCTCAATATAAGATGCATCGAGTTCGAAATTCACCATTCCTCTTAACAATTAGTCACAGAATGCGAATCAAATATTATTTTTCAAATGACAACCCAATTAGTCTGTTTTATAGATCCCCAAAAAACCCCCATAAGTGAAAAAATGGGTTTTTCGAGTATTTGGTGCTAATTATGATTTTTTTGCAGTTTTTTTCAACGCATATTGTTTCAAATACATGAAATACTACTACACACTCTCATTAGATGTTTATTTACACTGTTTTAAGAATTTATTATTGTTTTTACCAATTTTTTCCTAGAAAAGGGTTCGAAAGTCAAGGTTTTTTCTGAATTTTTTACCTTATTTTCAACGTTTTAGGTAAAGTGAGGTAATAATCAGTTGAAGTTACCAAGAATGATTGTTTAAACAATTTGTTATTAATTATGACAATATTCTCTTAGAATAATGCTACAAAAATGCGGTTTTTTTCTGAATTTAAACTTTTTGGCTACTTTTCATTTGAAGTAAGTAATTATTTAATTTATTTTGGCAAAAATAATTGTTTAAACAAATTGTAAATGATTATAGCAAAATAATTGTTTGAACAATTCATTATCATTGCTTATAATATTTCCTTTGCTCAATGATAGAATTTTGCGGTTTTTTCTGAAGTTTTTAACTTTTTGCCCACTTTTTACTTGAAGTGAGTTAATATTTAATTTAATTTAACAAAACTAATTGTTTCAACAAAATATTATTATTTATGGCTATTTCGCTTAGATTAGTGCTGAAAAATTGTGGGTTTTTTTAAATGTTTAACTTTGCTTTATCTTTTTAGTTGTGAAAAAATAATAAATAAAAACTAAAGAGAATCATGTTGCTGCATTCATTCAGTGAAATTTGAATTTCGAATTTTGTACTAAAATTATGAATCTTCATCGCAAAAATTGAATTTTTAAGAAAGTAGGTCAACTTTCAACCAAAGAGTTCGATTCTCGACCTAAAAATATAAATCTTAATTCAAAAATATGATGGTTGATATTTCAAAAAATAATGAATTTTATTTAAAATGAAAAACAATCTAATTCAACAAACAATTATTTTAATTCAATCGAATTCAATCTAATTGAATTCCATTCAAATTACATTCAATGCAAAGTTAAACATTTCAGAAAAAACCAAAACTTTCTAGCATTTAGCTAAGAGAAAATCGTTATAAACAATAATTGATTGTTTAAATAAGCATGTTTGTGAACCCGCATTAATTAATACCTCACTAAGTGAAAAGTGGACAGAAAGCTTTAGAGTTTAGAAGAAACCGCAACTTTTTAGCACTAATCTAAGAGGACAGAGCCATTTACAATAATAATTTGTTGAAACAATTTTTTTTTAAATTTAATTAAATATTCATCCAACTCCAAGTGAAGAGTGGGCAAAAAGTTAGAAATTTCAGAAAAAAACGCAAGTTTCTATCATAAAGCGTAGAAAATATTATACGCAATGATATTAAATTGTTGAAAAAAAATGTTTTTTTACATGATATAATTACTACTCCAATCTAATTGAAAAGTGATAAAAAGTTGAAAATTTCAGGAAAATAAACCGCAACTATGTAGTATTTATCTAGAAGAAGATAGCTTTAAACATTGACAATTTGTTTAAACAATTATTAAAAAATTGTTTTAACAATTATTTTTGTTAATGTTCATTTATTATTACCTCGCTCTAACTGAAACGTTGAGAATAAGTTGAAAAATTCAGAAAAAACCTTGACTTGCTAACCCTTTTCTAAGAAAAAGTTGCTGAAAACAATAATAAATTGTTAAAACAATAGAAATAAACATCTTATTATCAGTATAAAGTGGTATTTCATGTATTTGAAGCATTTTGCGTTAAAAAACCGCAAAAAGATCATAATTAGCGCCAAAAACACAAAAAAAAATTTTTTCACTTGTGGGGGTTTTTTTGGGATCCTATAAAACAGACTTATTGGGGTGATATTTGAAAAGTAATATTTTATCAACATTAAGGGACTAATTGTGAAGAGAAATGGTAAATTTAGACCTCGATTCACCTAATATTGAGAATTCTGAATAAAATGTACAAAAACGTCTTTTTTTCTTATGGTCTAGCTTTCAAATGCATCAATTTGGTATCCAGTATTTCATTTTCCTAATGAAAGTTTTTTACGATACTAACGTTCTTTTTATTTTTTCCATCCAAGCGTGAATTGTTTTGCTCGTCTCTTGAATTGCCAAGGATGTGAAACTTAATTGCAATGTCAGTACCAAGGCAAAAAAATTTTAATTCAGGCAGAAAGTGAAATTATCAGAAACAAGTTTACGACAAATCGTTGAACGATGCACTGAATGTATAAATGTTTAGTATAATTGCATTGTAGGTTATCGAAGAGAATGTAAAATCATAAATGTTGAGATGGTATTGATCGCATTGAATATACTTATTGTTAAGTGGAGAATTTGACTCTTTTTATTTTCAATTGTCAAGAATATTAATCTTTTTCAAGGCTTGATGATACAAAAAGGGAATAGATCCAATAAATAGAATTACTGTAAAATTGTAATTGGTATCTTTAATTTAGAAATTGATAGTATTAGTTTAAAAAATCGTAATGGCACTCTAAAAATTATAAAATATTAGAATTTTAGGTACATAATAGTTGTAGATGTTCTTTTATTCAATGCATATTGAGAATCTAAAGAATGAACCAACAATTTGTGATCTCTTACTTCATCGATTCTATTTATAGGTTTGAAGTACCTACTTATGTTGAGAATGGTATAGAATACAAAACTGATTTACAGAAGCAGATCTTAATCATTTTCTCTATAGAAAAACATTTCCTCGATTTTAAATCAGCACTTCGGTAATTTTTTCTTATGATCAAAGAAAATTCTTTTGAATTAAAAAAAGTTGGAGTTTATAGATATCAAGGATGTTTTTCTCAATTATTTTCTCACTAATTTCGCTTCTCATTTGAACAAAAATTTTATTTATAAAATTATTGGTTCGTATCAGTTTGGACGAAGAGGCAAAACTTTGTATTAGTATTATGAATTCAATTCAGTTCAAACATCATTTTTTTTAATCAAGTTTTTAAATTCGAAAAAATAAAATAATCTTCAAAAAATTCGTGATTTTATGATTGTCAGATGAATAATAAAATAAATAATAAATTCTACGGTATTTTTTCAAGACTTGGATTTGAAGTATCTGTTTAAAAATAAATTCTGTTGATTGGTCAATTTTTGGCGCGAATGATATATTAACATAAAGGGAGTGATATTTTATCAAAATTATTTCTGTTATCTAAATTAATTCGGAAAATAAATTATTACAGTTCCTAAATAATCTACGGAGATCAAAAATGAAAAAAGTGAAAATTACTTACGTGGTGTAAAGAAAGTCGTTTATCCTCTCATGTGTCTCTGAATTGGATGCCAGTTCTTGTCGAGTGGCTGGTTCTAGACTGGACTTAGCGGTACCAAACTTAGCGGTACCAACCTGTCGAGCAACAGGTATTTATTCCCCTCCACAATCCGTGAAAAGTTCACGAACGATATTGTTGTAACCTTGACGTTGAACCGACAGATTTCTACCGTGAGTCACGTGTTTTACCCGGAAAGAAATTTTTGTTTATAGATCGAAAATTAAAAATCGAAGAGTGAATAACCTCAGGTAGGTATTAATTTTTTAAGAAAGCAATAATGCGAAAAGGACTGCATAGATAGTAATTCTGGAATTTCGAAAGTTGTAGATATCTGATTTGAATCATTCGTCGAGTCCAATAGAGACTTTTTGAGAGAATTCTGCGTAAATCGTATGGAAATGACTTCTCGACGAAATTGGCTAATTACGACTCTTAAATTATAAAAATAATAATTATATATTATAGTCAATTTATTTATTTTTATTTATTTAGTAAATTCTGCCGTATAACAAAATATATTCAATTATTTAATTACTGGTTACTGATAATAACATATACTTTGAGAAATAATTAAATGGATTCGTTAATTAAAAAATGTGTTTTTTATTCTGAAGTTTACAAAGTACTCTTAAAATAAATGTCTTAAGCTCGTGCCTTAACTATCAGCACAATTTGAATGATGTGTGCATTTTTTGTGAGACTCGCTGATACTTACGATAAATTTAATTTCCTTGCGGAAGAAAGTTCCATATTGAAACTCGTTTTCTGTAAAACTTCACGCAAAGAGCAGAAGTTTAATTTTTACGGAATACAAACAATTTGTCTGATCTTTCTTGAAAAAGGTCGATATTTGATGTTTGATAAATATGGATAAACCTACCGCAATATTGTAAGAAGACCATGCTCTTTTTGTATTAATTATTTATGCAAACAAAACTTCATGTCTCTTTTAGAGATCCGTAAAAATTGCCCCTATATTTTCATTATTCCCACACATCAGAAAAAATTGTGTTTAAAGAAAAGGAGTCTGATCTTGAGATTGAAAATACTAGTTTCGAGACAAAAAACGGACTTGAGGTTAGTTTCGAACCAAATATAGTCTAAGTTTGGGAAGAATAATTCAACAAAATGTGTTGAATCCAGTTTGAAACAAAATTATGATATGCCATACGAACTGAGCTATCGAATTTGAAATTTCATCAATTGGTTAGAGGGCATGAACACCGTACGTGACGAGGTTCTGAACTTTTCTAAGTGCAAAAAATTTGTATTTTCGGAAACCTTTGGGAAGTTTAGTTCAAATTGCCATAAGTCAAGGACCATACAACAGTTTTTTAGTGCCTTTTCTCTATTTTTTTGGAATTTCAATTCGATATCTCAATTTGTGTACACGCATGAACCCGTTGACAAGAAAAAGTCTATAAAAGCCCTCGGCTTGATTATTTTTTTTTCTTCATGGTCACCGGGTAGGAATCAATTCTTTATATGTTAAAAAGAGTGCGCGAAAAGAATTTAGAATTTTAGGACCCGATCAAGACTGTCCGCAAGGCACCTGATGTTTCCCATGAGAAATACACGTAAAAAACAGACTAAAAAATTGTCATGATAAAAAAGGAGAAGGAAACATAGAGTTATTATTTCAAACACATCATTACCATGTATTTTTTGACGTAGAATACGATGGCATCATTGGTTTTATCGTAATACTCACTTTAAAGTAACAGAAAGGGAAAACATCAATAAACAACCTCGTAAAAAAATATATCGGAATTATGTGTTTGAAATAATAATTCTATAATAATAATAAACTTTAGGCCAAGCCAAGCGGAGCTGATCCTCGGGGAAATTCCTTTTTTATCCGAATTACGGACTACCCAGAACTATTTTCGCAATTTACTAAACATGTTATTGATTTTTTTTTCACGTAAAATACGATGGTGCAACCTGTTTTATGATCAAATGTACGCAAAAAGCGCTAGAGCTCGAATGCCACTGAAGACAAGTATTTTTATCTATTTTTGACTACAACGACTTTCTGAATGGGTCTTACATCGTGAAAATTCGACAAAAAAAGCAATAACAAATGGTTGACATGTTTAGTGCACAGAAATTATGAAATCAGTTTTTCAAAAATATCTGCTCCGATATATTTTGTGCCGCCTATATGTGCCCAGCTTGAGCCACGCTTGTGCCGAGATCATCATTTTTTATTGATTCGGTGTCAAAAATAAGAATTATCAGTATAAGATACAACATATTTTCAAATAACATATTCAAGAGTAACAATAAATAGATTTCTATTTCTACAATATTAATAAGTTATACTTCTTACATTCTCATCGAGAAGGTATTAGATTTATGTAGAATTTGACCCCCCCCCCAGTTTTTATCAAATTTCCACGTTTTGAAACCCCCTGAACCCGAAAAACAGGTTTTTACGAATTTGTCTGTCTGTATGTGTGTATGTGTGTATGTATGTATGTATGTATGCATGTATGTATGTCTGTGAGCACGATAACTTTTGAAAATAGTGTTCTATATGATTGGCCTTTGGTAGACTCTTTCAGTGTCAGAAACTGAAGGTCGAGTTCGTTAGCCAGCCACTTTGGATAAAAATTCAAAAAGTTGGAGAATTTTGAATATTTTTGAGACCATTCTTTTTCAAGACTCAAAAATCTTAAGTGCGGATTTCTGTAGTAAGTAATAAGTTAAACAATTTATTCTCATGATTTTTTTTGGCGAAAACAAAAATATAAGAGTTATGGCATTTTCAAAATTCATAAATATAAACAAAAATGCGGGTTTTTAGCCAAAAAACGCAAGATATGAAAAAAAGTTAGGAAACAAAAATGTTTCTTTTTGGAAGCCCTACAAGATTGTGAATACAACTTTTTGAATTTTCTCAAAAAATCGGAAATTCCCGTTTTGAGCACATGAAAAATAATTAAAAATAATCTGTGAACTCGATAACCTTGGAGAGAATGATCATATTCGATCGTGCTTTGGCACCCATTTTGGGGCACCAAAAAGACAAGTAGAGTTCGTTCACCAGCTATTTTGGATAAAAAATCGAGAATGGGGAGCATTTTACAAATTTTTTTTGATTTTTTTTTTCAGGACTCAAAAATTTTAAGTACAATTTCTCGTAGCACGCAAAAAGCTAAACAATTTATCCCGATCATTTTTCTCGATAAAATCAAAATTGTCAGAAATATGGTGTTTTCAAAATTTAAAAATATAAAAGAAAATTAGAATTTTCAGCCAAATAACGCAAGATTGAAAGAAAGTCATAGAGAAAAAATGTTTTTTCTTAGGAGCCCTACGATATCGTGAATAAAACTTCTTGAATTAATTTTCTCAAAAAATCGAAAATTCCCATTTTGATCGCACAAGAAATAATGAAAGACAATCTGTGGACTTGATAACTTTCGAAAGGATGATTACATTCGATTGTGCTTTGTTAACCATTTCGAGGGACCATAATCTACTTTTTTATTCTAATTTGTTGTATTCCTTTACTATTGCACAATAATAAAATTACTCTTTTTTTTATTACTCTTAATATCACTTTTTTTTCAATGAAAGAAATATGCAGTGCACATATCTAGGAATATATACACTGTAAAAAAAGTAGTTGAAAAGTACAAGTCGGTTTGCAAATGTTTCACCGTGATTAATGTGTTTTTCTACAAGTTCAATGTGAAATCGCGCAGTAATCGCAGTGCCATTTTACAATATTTGTAGGAATTTTACCATCAGAGTGTAATATTACAACATGAATCAGTGGACATGAAAATACACGTGATAAATGTGGTAAATTTCAACCATATTGTAAACGATATTATCGCGCACTTTTGCATGATTTCTTTGAAATCACAATATGTGCTGTAATCCAATGTTAATGGAGACTGTGCAAAAGCAGAAAGATGTGAATTTTACCAGAATTTTGTAGGTCCACTCCTAAATGCTTGAAATTCGCCATAAAATAAAAGCGATTGATGGGCGGACATCACTCACCAGCAATGCCAAAAAAGAAAACATTTTTTAGCTCAAAGCGTTTAAAAATTTGAGAATATGACCTTAAATTGAAATTGAAGGAGTTATACTAAAAAATTGTACAAATCAGAACATTTTTAATTAATCATGTAACCACAGAGTATTGAAAATTTGAAATTATTATCTTTCAATATTCAATAATTGCGGATTGAAATTTCATAAAAAACAACACAAATGAATAATTTTTGATTGGAAATTGATAGATTGGAAATCTCGAATGGGAAGGTTTTTTAATGTATGAGAATTTTCAGCTCAAAGTTTAAAAATAGACATTGATTACGCATTCAAAGTCTTTCAATTTGAAATTGAATAGGTTTTAATTACTATCTGTCAAATATGAACATTTCTGAATAAACCTCTGAATTATAACATTTTGAGAAAGACTTAATTAAAAAACGTCCAAGATCGTATAACCTCATACAAGGGAAGAGAAAAATTTACATCACATTACAATTGGAAATTCGAAATGTGCTTTGGATCAGAAGTGGAAAAAGTTGTAGTGTATAATTTTCAAATATTTAAGGATGAGGATGAGGAGTCCTATACAAAAGTTAGTCATATACGTTAATGCAAGAATTTGTTTAACCCATATTCTGTTACCCTGAAATACACATTCAAAAACACAGTATAAGATGTTGGTAGTTCAAAGTATGAAAAAATATACAATTGCGTTCAGAAATCGTTTGGTAATTACATTTATCTTTTGGCTCGAAGACAAAACTTTTGGCTGGGTTTGTTGTGACACATGAAAGGAGTTAGTATATGGATAATTACACCACAGTTTACAACGATGTGTCAAAGGATATGGCAACATTGCAAACTATGTTCGAAGCACAACCTCCAAAATATAGCGATTTAGAATAAATTCGTTTTGTTTCTGACAGTTACGGCAGAAGCAAAGGATTAAAGAGAACACTCTCCTGAAATTAGAGGCAAGTCGAAAGGCGGATTGATTGACAACAAACCATTTGAAGAAATAACTACGAATAAAATGAAATCGTATTAACTTTTCTATTAATTTTACTTTATGATTACTTGTACTTATCGATTAAATTTGCAAATATTACGAAGAATATTTAATGAGTATGTACAAATAAGATCATTTGTAAAGTTCTCGCATTTAATTACTCTAATTCTGTGCGATAATGATTCAAATATTAGCGCTTCACCCCCACGCCATGTGATCGACCATTTACCATGATGTCTAGAATTTGCGCGGTTGCCACACCTTTACCGCTCAATTCTTTAAACCTTCAACCAGATCAAAATTTCAATTTTTTCGATAACTTCTCTTTTGAAAATAAGTAGTGAAAAGTCCCAAATTTTTTACAGAACCTCTGTATTGTATCCTTCTATCGAGTTTCAGTTTTTGAGAAAAATCCCAGAACCGTTTGAGCATCATGCTAAAATATGTTTCATGTGCAAAACCTTCGTATACGTCTTACGTGTATAATATGCGATTTTTGATTTCACTTATCTCAGCAACTAAAAAGTCAGCCCCTATCAAATTGCACCAAATGTTAGATAGCACTCTGATAAATCCACAGTCCCAATTCGAAAAAAATCCGCAGAAAATAATTTTATCCGTATAATACCTTAGCCTGGAACTATACAATTTGAAACATCGCAAAATCATAAGCATAGTGTTATTGTTTTATGCAATAAGCAAACTTCAGATTTGTAGTAGATATCTATAGATATCTGATGTTTAGGCTTTCCACTGATTAATGTACTAATTTTCAATCACTTTTTCTTACAGTGTAGCTAGGGAATGTTTTCATCCAGATAATTTTGTAAATAGGGGTGAATCTCTGTACTGCTAAAAATGATTCCCAATGCATTAAAAAAGATTAAATCCTAATAATATTGTAAGAAAAATCTTCCCGCCGCGTGGGCATGTTCTCATCGCACGCGGCCCGCTTCCCTCGCAAGTTTGAGCGCGCGTCTATCGGATCTCGCGCTTCGCGCTCCGCGCTCGATGGTAATCTCACCTCGCGCTCCGCGCTCGGTTATCAATTCGCCTTGCGCTACGCGCTCGGTGTACTTCCCCACAGTTGTATGTAGAACTTTTGAAACTCAAAAGAAAAATTTCGGCCACTTTACTTTGATGATTTTGAATTCTCTTTCGTTAAAACTTCTCCGGCTTTAACGAAAACATTTTCACCGCGTGTCTCGTGCTGTGCACTCGATCACAATTTGACCGAAATAATAGAGGAGCTTTGTTGCTTCATTTTTGTTCCGCATATAGTGTGTAGTTCTTCTAGGAATTCAATTTTTTAATTTCGTATTTCATTTTTTTGCGATTAGAACAAAAACTACGCGTCTAATGGGAAAAATGATAACAAATTTATAGATATTTTTCGGGTGAACAAGTTTCCTCTATCAATCCTTTGCCTTCGTCATTTTTTCAAAGATTTAATTATTTCAGTTTTATATTTGTTTTTCCTGGGTGAAATGGCAGCTACATATTCTGTTTAAAAAATTTGATAATACATTTAAGGATATTTTCCTAGCAAAGAACTGGGTCTATTTGTTTTTTCCTTATCTTGTGTCAATTGTCGAAAAGTTCATTTTTTCATTTTTTATATTACAAAAAGTCGTACATACAACTTTTGTGTCTGGAAAAAAAACGGTCTCAAAAATTTTCAAAATGCTCTAACTTTCTAGATTTCTATCCAAAATAGCTGGTTAACGAACTTGACCTCCAGTTTTTGACACTGGGATAGTGTACCTAAGGCCAATCAAATAGATTAGTTTTTCCAAGAGTTATCGTGCTCACAGACAGACATACACATATATAATACCTTCTCATAGTTATGAGAATGTAATAAAAATCTATTCATCTTTACTTTTGATCCTGTTATTTTTGAATATTTAGTATCTTATACTGATAATTCGCATTTTCGACATCAAATCAATAAAAAATGATGATCTCGGCAAAAGCGTGGCTCAAGCGTGGCACACATAAGCGGCACAAAATATATCGGAGTAGATATTTTTGAAAAACAAATTTCATAATCTCTATGCACTAAACATGTCAACCATTTTTTATTGCTTTTGTTGTCGAATTTCCACAATGTAAGACCCATTCAGAAAGTCCTAATAGTCAAAAATAGATAAAAATGCTTGTCTTCAGTGGAATTCCAGCTATAGCGCTGTTTACGTACATTTCATTATAAAACAAACTGCACCATCGTATTCTACGTGAAAAACTTCATCAAAAACATGTATAATAAATTGTGTGAACAGTTGAGGGTAGTTCCTAATTCGGATAATAGAGTAATTTACACGAGGATCAGACCCCCTCCGCTCGGCTAAAAGATTATACCTTTATTTGATTCAAATTCTAGAACAACTAATCAACAACTTTTTTCGAAAGAATATACATATTTTTGATGTACTTTTTCACGTATATTACTATAGCTCTATCAATTTTATGATAGACACTACGTAAAAAACGCTAGACGAGAAAAATAACGGAAAACAAGGATTTATTGAGGTTTTCCACTTATAGCGCTTTTTCAGTCAGTTCCACGATGAAACAAATGACGCCACCGTATTCTACATCAAATAATGCATGGAAATGGTGTGTTTGAATTAATAATTCCATGTTTTTTTCTCCTTTTTTTCATGACAATCTCTCTAGCCTGTTTTCCACGTGCATTTCTTAATATGGGAAACTTCAGGTTCCTTGCGGCACGTGTTGATCGGGTCCTAGAATTCGGAATTATTTTCGCGCATACTTCTTAACAAAAATAAAGAATTAATTTTTGCCCAGCGAACTACAAAGGAACAAAGGAACGTCTGTATGGTCCCTAATTTTCAGAATCAATTGGTCGAGTTTTTTTCTTAAGAGCTCATTTTGTGTTACCGTATTAAGAAAAATCGGTAAGTTAGAAATCGGTTGAGTTTACCATGGCCTTAAAATGGATCAGGTTTTTAGGACGTTAAAGGGTCAAACACACTTTTAAATATGAATAGAAAATTAATAGTTTATTTGCATTCTTAGCAAAACAACAATTAAATAAACCTTTCTATTGGCTTCATACTCAAAATCTCACAGCATTTTTCCCAAAAAATCTCTCCAACTTCTCTGTCTTGTGCGATGGATGCTGGCCTATCTTCCTAAACGAATAAATTCAAATACGCTCTTCAGTTGTAATTAATTATAGCCAGCAGCTTATCAGCTGGAAGTTTTGACTAGTTAAAACATATTTGTACCTTGCAATTTTTAAAATATTTCCCTGATACATTGGCAACGTCCTCACTAGCTGATAAATAAACTGTTGTTTGTGCTCCTTGTTCTGGTGTCTGAAAAAATCCATAATATAATTATATATGTGTATATATTAAGATTTGGTTGAACAACCACCGCAGGGCCCACCTGGGAGCAACCGTCATTCAAAGAATGGCACCGGCTCCCAGTCGAACCGCGGTTAAATACACCTAT
>WSXT02055373.1:1272-12824 GCA_011762715.2 Neuroterus valhalla
GTTCTTGATTGATTCCTTTTTGTAGCTGGCTTGACTTTTTGACTGACTTAAAGGCTTTGCGTCATCATCTATGGTTTGTTTCTTGCTCATACTTGTTTGTTCCTTTTTGTTTGATTGGTGTTTATCCTTGTGGTTTAATTTCTTGGCTAATGCTCCTTTACTCTTTCTTCACTTATTTCCGACAGAAGGTTCACGTTCAGAAATTTTCAAAGATTCTGAGACCACCTTCTTCACCTTTCACTTTCTTCCTTTTGAGTGAGAAAACAGCGTCTTTAATAA
Organism: Neuroterus valhalla; assembly: GCA_011762715.2. Lineage (NCBI taxonomy): Eukaryota > Metazoa > Arthropoda > Insecta > Hymenoptera > Cynipidae > Neuroterus > Neuroterus valhalla. The sequence goes on from WSXT02055373.1 coordinate 1,552, forward strand.
ATTTTCTTTAAAATTTCCAGGTTTTGCACAGCAACCATAAATAAGATACAAAAGTGCGATCCATATTTTACATAAATCTAGATTGAATAATTCCTTCTCTTTTTAACTAATCTACTACATTATACAACGACAACTAGTAAGCTCTGCTGGATTTTGAACTATAAAGCAACAAGATTACATTTGCAAAATCCAATTTCCCTCTCGCCATAATCCACTCAAGGACAAAGTTTACCGAGCTTGAATAAACCAGGTGTAATGGTACCGAATTTTCACATCACAGGCTTGAGATTAAACGAATACTCGAGAGAGAAAGAGAGAGGGGGAGCGAGAGCGAGCATAGGGGAAGTCCTAGAGAAGGAGACCTTGCTTAGTCCGTGGTTAAAATCGAGGGAACTTTTTGAGTTTTCCTGTCTCGGTGAAAACAGCAGTAGAGAACGGAAAAAGGGTGAGAAGGGTGAAAAGGGATGAAAAAGGATGAGAAAGGTGAAAAAGGTTATGAGGAGGGGGATGGAAAAGTACTTGTAGAGGTTGTGGTGGGCTATTGAGTCGTTAGAGAGCCATCAAGGAGAGGGGAGGAGAAGAGGGGAGAGGAGAGTAGAGGAAAGGAGGAGAGTTTTTGGTCGTGTGAGTAAAAGGGAGAAAGGGGATTCCCCTTTGATCTTGCCGCCGCACGCGATCTCACACATGCATGAGAACGCACCAACACATGCCGCAATTTAATGCCCGCGCTCGCACAGCCTGTAGCTGTATAATAAACACCGTGCGCAACTCCGCGCTAAGTCGACTATAATTTCTCGCGGAAAATTATATGTTAATGCACCCTAATGGCGTCGTTCGTTAACAGGACCACGAAGACAAGTCGCAACTTTTATTTCGAAATCGAGGACATCGAGGATGTCGGCGATCTTGAAATCCCTCCTCCCACTCATCAGACCAACTTCATATCCTCTCCATCAAAGATTACTCAGATTTCCTATGGATTCATTAAAAACAAAAGCCGTATCATCTTCTCCGTTATTGATGTCATCAAGAGCTATATTACCAGAGTGGAATAATGTTTAATTACTTATTATTCCTTCGGAACTTTTTAACCATGAAAGAGAAAACGACATGAATGGAAAAGGAATAATGAAGTGCAAGGATGAACAAAGAACAAGAACAAAAAACAAGAGTATACAAGCTATGAAAAAGTATGCACGCGAAACAAGCAGCAAGGATGAGCAAGGAACAAATAACTGAGATGAATTATAAGAACAAACAACAAAAGGATGAATTATAGGAACAAAAAAGAAGGATTATTAGGAAGGAAACATTCAAGTAAATCAAAGATAGAGAAGGAATAAACTATAAGGATGAACCAGAAACAAACAACTAGGATAATCTATATAAGAACAAACAAATATTAGGATGACCATAGAGAGAACCTTCAAGTGAATCAAATAACCAAGTCAACCACAAAAAAAAAGGTCAATGAAAAACAGAAGTTAAGGAAGATTGCCAGAAAACAGATGAACTTTAAGAACAAGCAAAAATGAGAGTAAAGAAAACCTTCAGAAGAATCAAGTAGTCAAGCCAGCTACAAAAATGAGTCGCAATGGAGAACAAACGACATATAGATGAGCAAGGAAGAAACAACAAGAGCCAGCTTCAAAAAGATGCCAATTTGGTAAAGACCTCAGGGTGGCGATTTGGCGGACGATTCCAAATCTCCGGTCATTTCCCGGCTTTTCCTGGTCAATTTTTTCAATTTTCCCGGTCAACTAGAAGTAACATATTTATATTCGTCGCGAATGCAAACATTTACTTCGATTCATGACGTTCACTCTGAACTTCCTTTAACAAATCAGATTAACCATTGCAAAATAAATTGATCTTGGAAAAAATTCTCAAATTTTCAACGAAAAAATATCATTTTTCTGTAAAAATTGAAACAGTTAAACTTAAGATTGGAAAAATTAATTAACGATGACAAAACAAAATGGATTTCCAACGAAATAATTCATTTTCAACCAAAGTGATGAATTTCCAGATAACATTATGAATCTTTAACTAGAGCAGTTTAAATTTCAAACCAAGAAGATGCGTTTTCAACTAAAATGATAAATATTTTACTGGATCACTTCAATTTTCAACCATGAAGGTGAATAATTGAACAGAAAGAATAATTTCCGAATTGAAGGGTTAATTATCTGCCAAAAAATACAATGCTTTAACGAAATAGTTCAATTTTGAACTAAGAAAATAATAATAGTTCACAACCGAAAAGAGAACAGTAACATATTTAGTTTAAGAAACCAATTTCATACCAAAACAAGGAATCTTCAACCAAAAGATTTAAATTTTCAAGCCGATGAATTAATTTTTAGTGAATGAGATAAATAAGATTGTCAAAAAAAATTTAAATATTCGAATGTAACCAAATAAATGAATTTTCAAATAAAAAAAAATACTTATAACAAAAAAAAATTGGCTTGTAACAAAAAAAAAACTTACTTTCAAACAAATTGATTTTAACTGTAGTAGTTGAATTCAACTTGATCTGTTGAAATTTTGACAGAAATTTTTTTTCAACCTAAAAATACCATAAGGGTTCTAAACTAGAAAAATAAGAAATAAGAAATTAAGAAAAATTTCTGAACAAGAAAAGTAACTTTCGTAGAAAAAGATGATTTCATAACAAAAAATATATTTTTCGTCAAAATATGCGAATTTCTAACGAAATAATAGAATTTTCAATTCAAGAATTGGAATGTTTTACTGAAAATTAACAGTTTTGTTTTTGTTTTCGTCTTTTTTTTCGATATTCACTATTAAATTTCACGTTTAAAATTCGAATACTTCATTTTTGGTTGAAAAGTGATATTTTCAAGTGTTATTTCAATCTTTCTTTAAAAATTCAAATTTGTAATATAAGCTTAAAAATACCATATTTTGGATGAAATGTATTTTATTTCCAAATCCATTTTTTCTTTTGTAGGATTTCTACTTTTTTGGTTAAAAATGCAACGGGCTGTTCGAGAATTATTAATTTCTACAGTAGAAAATTAATTATGGTCATTGAAAATTCAAAATTTTTTGCAGTGAAAAATTCAATTCTTTGGTTCAAAATTAAGATATGTTGTTGAAAAGTCATTTTTTCATAGAGAAATAAGCTGTTGCAGTATATCATTGAACTGTCTTGTTCGAAAATCGTCTTTTTCGATTATATTCAAATAGGTCAGATTTGAAATAATAATATCCATTGATAAAAAAATGATTTCTTCCTGTAGGAGGAATATTATTTGAGTTGATATTTAACTATTTCAAGTGTAGTTGAAAATGTAACTATTTCCCAAAAAATCGTTTTTCTCGGTTGAAAATAATGATTCTAACTAAAAATTCGAATGAAAACTTCTTTGGGTGAAAAGTAATCTTTTTTAGATAAAATTTTAATTTTTCGTTGAAAATTAATATTTTCTTGGAAAAAATGAATAATCTTCGTTTAACATCCATAATATTGCTTGGAAAATACAACTTTTAGAGCAAATTCACCTTTTCTGTCTCGAAAACTTCATGGTTTTGATCAAATGTCTTTTTCTCTCAAACTTTGTCTTTTTTGGAAGCAAATTTCATTTCTTTTCTCATTTCGAAATTCAACTATCTGGTCATCCTTTTTCATTGAAAAATAATCTCAATCTGTTATAGTTGAAAATCAAACAACTTCATCCAAAATTTCTATTTTTCGGATCAAATTAATTATTTTTTCATTGAAAATCAAAATCTTCTTTGTAAGAAAATCATTTTTTTTGCAAGAGATATTATTCGAAGTAATATTTAACTATTTTACTGGTGGTTAGAAATATAACTATATCTCATGAAATTCGATCTTTCTCGGGTTGAATATTACTTTTCCTAACTGATAATTTAAATAACTCATGTATGATTCTAGAGTAATATTTTCAGTTGAAATTTGGATCTTTTTTGGTGAGTTCATATTTTTTTCGGAAAAAGTAATTACCTTAGTTAAGAATCCATATTTTTGGGGTTGTAAATACAACTGTTTCCATAGGAAATTCGTCTTTCTGGTTTGATAATTTAATATTTTGGATAGCATGTCGTTTGTTTGTTGCAAGTTTATCTTTTTTGGTAGAAATTCCATCTTTTCGGTTAAAGATGCCGCTATTTGGTTAGGAATCAATATTTTTCGGTTCAGAATTTGACCAATTTGTTAGCATTTGTTAGTTCTTTCAAGCAGGAAGAAAATTCGAAGCGCGTATAATATTCTAATGGTATATTAATAAAAGCTATGTTCTCCCTGCCCTTATTATCAAATATAATTTTTCTCTAATCAGTTTTAATCAAGTTTCCTTTCATCCCATACATGCCATATGGATTAGTTAACACTCTTACGCAGCTGAGTTTCTCTAAGTGAGGAGATGGCATCGGTGCACGCACTTCATTCAATCCCTGTCAAGATTTCGATCGAGAGAGAAAGAGAGAGAGAGAGAGAGAGAGAGAGAGAGAGAGAGAGAGAGGAGATGAGATGAGAGAGCGACAGGTAAGTCATTAAAAATAGACTTCTGTCGTGAGGAGTCGGTAGAAAGAGACAGAGAGGAGCTGCGTAAAAGAGAGTGTGCTAGCATTGCAAGAAGAAGAAGGAGAAGAAGAAGAAGGAAGAGGAAGAAGCATAAGAAGAAGAAGAAGAAGAAGAAATGAGAAGGTGAATGAGGAAAAAGTGGAGGAAGAGGAGAAAGAAGAAGAAGAAGGAAAAGAAGAGGAGAAGGAGGAGGAGGAGGAGGAGGAGGAGAATCGAGCCGAGGACACCAACTGAACTTCAAAGGACTCGACTCTTTGATGGTTTCCGCTGCTGCTGCCATTGCAAGATCTTGATAAGCCAACGTTATATGTCGGACTATCCTGTGCGGCGCGGAGCGGCGCGCAGTATTCTACGCGGTATCATATTGTATGCCCAAACCAGTTTTCGTTCGAGACCGTGGCGTAATTAAATACGTCAGCTCCGGCAAGCCGTAAACCGCCGCACCGCGCCGCACCACGACACGACGCGACGCGACGCCGCGCGCGGCCGTTACCATAATGTCCATAATCGCGGAAAAGGAAAACTTATACTTCTTTTACATACTAATTTTCTCATTCTCCGAAACGCTTATCATAATTAAGGACATATATTCGACCATATATTCCCCAAGGGCTTTATTATTACCACTACCATCATCACGTCTCAGTACTGTGCCATGTGATCGACAATAGAGACGAAATTCGATGTTCCCAAGAGATTGAACAAATATTTTCGAAATTCTGTAACTTTTAACTTACTTTCCTCCTACACCTCTCTCGCATCTTTATTTTCCTTGATATTTTCATACCCTTCACTCTTCTTAAGATCTTTCCTTTTCTTCAAGCTTCTCTTTCACATTTGCCACCAGCTATTCATGACTTCCCCCTCCTTATCATTTCCCCACATTTTTCTCCTTCAGCTCCATCTCATCCTCCACTTTATCCTCATTTTGTATATCCTTATCATCTCCGAATCTTCCACCAACTCCTTGCAATTTATCCCCTCATCCTTTTTTTCCTACTCATCTACCTAATACTCCTTTTCTCATCTTCCCTGTCTCATTCCTGCTGATATTCTTCCTACTTATTTTCCACCACATACACATCCTCTACATCTTCTACCAGCTTCAGCTAATCCAACTCTTCTTATCATTAATTTCCACTTCCTCTTTCTTACTCTAATTTTTTCCTAATCCTCCTCCACCTCTTGAATAGAAAAACTGCCTGATGAAGGAGAATGAAACTCTTTTTCAGATCCACCCTATCTTCTTCCTGCTCCTGCTGATGTTCTTGGAATCTCAATACTCATCATATATCTTATGATATATGATGAGTATATGAACCTCCTCTACATCTTGCACAAGCTCCTCTTAATCTTTTCTGAACCTTCCACCACCTCCTGGGAAATTCTCGGCTCATCCTTTCTCTTAATCATCTTCTACTGAAAAGAGAGGAACAGTAAAAATCTCCCTCCTGCTCTTGAAAATGTTCCACACTCGTATCTTACATCTTTATCCTCCTATTTTCCACTTCATGCTCGTCCTTACGCTCATTTTCCTTAAACAACTTCTGCGTTTCTTAAACACCCTCTATTTTACCCACTTTCTCCTCATTTTGCTCTTCTTCACTTTCTTTTTCACCTTCCACCAGCTACTAATATATTGCCCCGTGGTCCTCCTCATGCTGATCATTTTCCACCTTATGCTTCTTCTGTCACTTCCTTTCTACAATTTCTCCACTTCCTAATCACCCTTTATTTTATCCTCTTTCTCTTCATCTTTCTCTTCCTCATCTTCCTCCAACCTTCCACCAGCTCCTGATATATTGCCACGAGATCCTTCTCACTCCCTGTTGCAAGATATTATTGTATTTCGAACAACTTGAAGATGCTCTCAACAAATTCTCAATGTTATAACCTTTTTTTCTCACTTTTCATCGTTGTTTCAGATGTGTTTATTTTTCAATCAAGTGCATATCATTCTATGTTTATACTTTTCACATTAAATAAATTATGTCTGCAACTTTTTCCTCATCCTGATCATTTCCCACCTCATGCTCCTTCTTACCATAATTTTCTTCTTACTACTTCTCCACTTCCGTAACACCTTTCACTTTATCTTTTTTCTCGCCATTCCGCTTCTGATCATCTTTTCTTAACCTTCCACAAGCTCCTAGTAATTTTCCTCCCCATCCTTTTTTGTTGTCATCTTCTATCTAACACACCATTTCTCATAAGCCTGTTCCCTATCTTGACCCTGCTCCTGCTGATGTTTTTAATACTTATCTTGCAGACTGTCATGCAAAATATTTATAAAATATGGGAATTTTTAGAATCAAATATGTCTAGGAATTTTTTTGATTTCTCCTGTAATCAAACTGTATTTTATCGCAGGTTTCCACTGGACACTCAGAATTGAGTCTTCATTGCAGACATACAATCGTCTGGAAGGTTTAGCAAAGTGCGCATATGAAAAGAACTCAACTTGCTTCGGGAGAAAAAGGAAAAAACAAGTGTGAAAGAGAAGAGAAAGGACACAGAGAGAGAGAGAGGGCTTAATAATAGTAGGACGGAGGGGTAGAAAATAAGAAAAAAAAAGAAAAAGCAAGATGGAGGGAATCCTCAAGAGAGTTAGGAGGAAGGAGAGAGAGAGAGAGAGAGAGATAGACTCTTAGGTCAGGAAAAGAGAAAGAAGAAGGGCAGGGCAGACTGGCTTTTAATTGATGTTGTGTGTATGCGTGAGGTGAAGAAAGAGAAAGAGGGAGTGAGCGAGAGAGTGAGTGAGAGGGGAGAAGAATTGAAATGTACGTGCGCCAGACAAAGAGAGAAGACAACGTCAAAGGTGCCGCACCTCATGTCGCGTTTTTACCCGACCGATCTTTATTCTTTGACGATGCCCCTGACTCCGCTTCACCCACCCCCACGGGAAACCAACTTTACCCAGGTGGCCGATCAAACAATCATGAGGATCGTCAAGTAACTGCCGACTGGGGTTGATGTCTTCCCCTCAGGTCTCCTCCTCTATAGAGCAAACGCATCACCGCCTGACCTCTATCTTTTTTACTTTTATTTTATCTTCCCGAGCAAAAAAGATTCAATAAACATCTTCCTTAAGTCAATTCTCTTTTCCACATCCTGCACCCAAAACTGAAAAGTTTCAATTATTATTATCGGTTTACCAGTAAGTCAAATCCCATAAGGAGTGGGCGTGTTTTGTTTGATTCTAACCAGAGGAGTTATGATGGATTTGTGTTGTAAACTAGGAAGGCACAGTCTCCTACAGTCTGGTCTCTAAGATGGCAGACGACCATTCATCGCCAGCTCACTATTGGAATTATTAAAAGCTAAGCTAAATGCTAATTATCAGAAGGTTATAAATAAAATGTTATAGCAGAAGATATGCCAAGGCACTTAGAGAAGAAAGGTCCTAACAGCTGTCTTTTCAAACTTCAAGTAAGAAACCAGTGGTTACATTATAAGATTTTTTTTTTTTTACCATTAAGCATAATCCCTCACGGGGTATTGCGTTGACCGGACGGGAGGACACAGTCTCCCGCCAACATGCCAACAGCACGCGGTATTCCCTGGCGGTCACCCGTCCAAGTTATAACCGCGCCCAACGCTGCTTAACTTCAGTGATCGGATGGGAACTAGCTCTTCGAGCGTGGTCAAAAATTAAACATTATAGAATTCCGAGACAAAATACATAATATAAATTATTTTAAATGTCATCTCAGACATCACAGACAAAAATGCTCTCAAAACAGAGAAAAAAAGGCGATTTAGAAGAAAGGAGGAGAATAATTGTTGTGGACGTTAAGAAATATTTCGAAATTTGGTCGCCCTCAGAGAAGTCCCGACAATTGCTCGCTGTTTGCAGCCGGTTCAGCGGAAAATTCTGTACTCAAAATATATTGGAGAGTAAGGGATGAGCAAGGGCCTGAAGGACCAGGCAAGATGTTGGTGAAGTCAGTTAGCGCGTCGACCCGGAAAAGTGATTGACAGACGTCAATCCTTTTCAATCAGAAAAGCCGGAAGTGATTTCGTACAATATATTTATTGTGAACAATCTTGAACTTTGATTTGACCTACATAGAGTATTTGTCACTTATTTATAGATTTAATTATTGTGTTTTCTATGCTTTCTTTATCAACTTGCGTAAATTTACAGTAGCATATTCATTCCATTTACAATCTGTTTTAATTATGTAATTTTTAAGTTCATGTGATTAATAAACACTATTTTATGTTATCCGGGGGTGTTTTCATTAAAGTAGACAATTCATTTAACCACAACTCTTCACACGCGACGATTCATTCCTTCATAGTCTCTGTGTCGTTAAAAATAATATTGGACTCATTTTCGAGCAAAAAAGAGATAAATTTTCAACACAAAAAAACGAATTGTCAACGAAACATTTGAGTTTCCAAGATATAAAGTCGATTTTCTTAGAAAAAGCTTGAATTCAAAATCCGAAAAGACCAATCCCAAACAAAACGCTCATCTTCAACCCAAAAACGTTAATAATCAACCACATAGTTGAATTTACAAAAAAAAAGTATATTTCGGACCAACGGAAATAAATCTTCAACCTAATGATCGAATTTACAAACAAAATACATTAACCTTGAACGAAAAACAAATGCACTTACATTACAACCACATTTTTCAAATATTTGAATGTAAAAGATTAATCTCATAGGAAAAAGTTGAATTATTTATCAAAAGAAAAAAAAGGGATTAATCTTCTACCAAAAGGAAAATCTCTAATCCAACAGTACGAATTTTCTGTCCAAAAGGACCAATGTTTAACAGAACATGTTTAACCAAAGAAGATGACCTTTCAACATAATATTTGAATTATCAACCAAACAGTTGAATTTCTAATCGTAAGGGATAAATTATGTACCAACAATATTATAGCAGTTTTTGATAAAAAATAATTAACTTTCAACTATTAAAGGATAATTTGTCAACCAAAAAAGATTACTTGCTACCAGTAGATGAATTTTTAATATAAATAAAGGACGGATTTTCAGAATTTTCTCATTTTCATCATTCTGGATGAAATGCTTTCTCTTCATTTAGTCAGAAGCCTTTACCGGTAAAATTCTATCTAGAAAATTCGTCTTTTTGTTTGGATATACATCTTTTTTGGCAGAAATTTAATCTTGTTTGGTTCAAAATGCAACTGTTCGATTATACTAAAGATTACTTTTTGACAAACTAGTTGAAATTTCAACAAAATAATGTAATTTTTCACCACAAAATAGAATTTCCAACCAAAAAATATGTCTTTCACCGAAATAATTGACTGGTCAACCAAACAAATTATATTTCGAAAAAAAAGATTTTTCCACAAGAAAATCAATTTTCAATCAAAAAAGACGCATGCGTCCAAGAAAATGGTTGAATTTCAGACCAACATACATTATTAGATTTTGGAACAGAAACAATCACCGTTAACAATACAGGTTGTCTTTTCAGCAAAATGACTAAATTGTTAACCAAACGGTCGTAATTTTAAAGAAGATATAAATACTTGAACAAAAATATGATACGACTTTTTATTAAAAAAGAATGGATTTTCAACTAAAAAAAAAGAATTTTCAAATACAAAAAAATCTTCTCGAAAAAACTGTTGAATTGTCAAACAATAAAAAAAAATGTTCCACCAAAAATTACAATTTTTTACCAAAACAGATGAATTATGTGCCAAAAATATGATAGGAGACTTGTTTATCAAAAAGAAGTTACTTTCAACCAAGAAGGATGAAATCCACAAGAAGATGAATTTCCAACTCAAAAGGACAGACTTTCTATCCAAAAATACAAATGTTGAGAAAGAAATGACATGGATTCTTGCCAAAAAAGATTATTCTTCAATATAAAAGTTACATTTATCATATAATGATTAAATTATGAACCAAAAAGTTGGATTTCCAACCAAAAAAAATGAATTCTCAACCAAAAAGATGACTCATCAAGAAAATTGTTGAATTTCTTACCAAATCCCAGAAGTTTCGACTAAAAGAGATAAATTCTGAACCAATAATATAATATTAGACTTTTTATTTGAAAAGAATGAACATTCAACTAAAAAAGATATCTTTCCAACGAAGTCATTAAATTATCAAACAAGAGAATCATTGCTTGAGGTAGTTGCGCCGAAATGGGACATTACTTACGGATTATCTAAAATTTTCAGAATATGTAGAAAATATGGTTACCTAAGGATCCATTCCCTATACAGCTGATTTGACCGTTTTTAAAGTCAAATACGATCAATTATGTTTAGCACTTTTTGCATGGGTCTCCAATGTCTAACATGGGCGATCACCACATTACAAAGTCTAGTCTAGAAACGAAGCTTACCATTGAGTCTAAAAACTAAAGATATACAGAAAAATATCATGTGAATTTTATTTTAAAAAATCTGCCCGCTTCGTGGGCAGATTCTCATCACGCGCTTCGCTCGCAAGTTACAGCGCGCCTAAGGCGCGCGTCCGATGGGTCTCGCGCTTCGCGCTCGATAATGTATTAGACCCGCGCTTCGCTCTCGTACTTTTCAAACCTCGCGCTGCGCGCTCGGGATTTGTGTCTAACATTCGAAACGCTTTTGCTATTGTTCATTTCAATAAGTATGCAGATTTGAAAGTGAATTGAACAAATCAATTTCTTTTAGATCCCAGTTAACCAATGCAACCTCATATTCCTAAT
>WSXT02055384.1:0-12823 GCA_011762715.2 Neuroterus valhalla
AATCCCTGATACAATCAATATTATCAAATCCTTCGCAAACTTTCCCTCTGATCTTGTACCTTTGATAGAACACTGTCCCAACAATACTTACTTCTCTTTCAATAACCAATTCTACAAACAAACCTCAGGAGCAGCAATGGGATCCCCGATTTCACCTGTAATAGCTATTATCTTTATGAAACATCTGGAAACTAAAATCTTCAGCCAATCCAAGCTCACACCAGAACTGTGGTACCGTTACGTTGACGATACTTTTGTAATCTGGAGACATGGACTGGACGAACTGCTTAAATTTTCCGATTTCACCAACCAATTACATCCAAATATCCGGTTCACCATGGAAATTGAACAGAATGGAAAATTGCCCTTCTTGTACGTTCTAGTTTACAAAAGATCTGACAATACGTTAGGACATGAAGTTTACAGGAAACCCACTCATACAAATAGATACCTCTCCGCCTCCTCCCACCATCATCCATCCTAAAAACAGTCATCAGCTCGCTCGTGCACAGAGCTGTCTCCATTACAGATAAAGATAACTTACAAAAAGTTGAACAAACCCTTGTTCAAAATGATTACACAAACAAACAAATTGATAGAGCAATCAGGAAATACACTAGAAAAAAAAAAGTTAACACAACCAACTAAAGAAAGAGAGAGGAAAACCACCATCACTCTACCCTACATCCAAGGTATCACAGAACAAATTGGTAGAATTCTCAACAAACACAACATCCAAACCATATCAAAACCACCTGCAAAAATAGGGCAACTTCTCAACAACCCAAAAGACAAAAAGGCACCATTCTGTGATCTAGGAGTATATAAAATCCCGTGCTCTTGTAGCAAAGTCTATATTGGAGAAACCGGTAAAGCGGTGAGCCAATGCATAAAGGAACATGTGAGTAAAGTCAGGCTGAAGCATTTCACGCAATCAGCTCTAGCTCATCATCACATCGAAACAGGACACAGCATTTCATTTGACAAAGCAAACATCATCGCAAAAACAATGGATATAATACCAATCCAATTTGTCTTTCCGTTCTTCCGGTTTAACTGATTGACCAATCAGATTCCACCAATCCCTAAACTGGAATCCTTGACCAATCACAGGCATCGTTGTGAGCATATATAAGAACACAACCTAAAAACCCCAGTTTTAGGCCAGTCCTGAAGATGCGAGCTGCAACGTTCACGAAACGTCGACAAATTTTTGGTATTTTTGTACACGAAATATATATGGAATATGAATTTTTTGTTTACAATTTCGTATGAATTGACCTATCCCCCCCCCCCCCCCTTCCGAACATCGCCAATGTATGAAAGCTAGAATTAATGAACAACCTTAGCAGTAATTGCGAGTCGACGTAATGAAAAGACTAAGATACAGCAGCAACCTTAACAGCAACTGTGGAAGAAGGCATTGTAAAAAGCAAGACACAAAAGTATTGAAATCAGTAGGTACAGAATTAATATGCACGAAACCTTGACACTGTTACTCTTAAAATTTTAAGAACGAGTATGTTGACTTTATACATTCTCATCCGCAGGGGAAGGAGTTGACGCGTTCATTAATCGTAGTGAAATGTACAATACTTGGTTGAGAAATTCGTGGGGCGCTGTACAAGAAACAACCTCTCTCATGTTGGAAATAATGTTCGTCGCATCAAAATCAGTTACATACGTATAATAAAGTGGCACAAATAAATAGCCACCGCTTAGAGTAACATGGCTAAGTTGAATAGTATTATGATATTTTATGATGTTAAAAACATTATTCCCAACATGAGAGAGGTTGTTTTTTGTACAGCAGCCAACGAATTTCTCAACCAAGTATTGTTAATTCCACTACAAATAATTACCGCGTCAACTCTTTTTTCCTGCGGATGAGAATGTATAAAGTCAACATACTCGTTCTTAAAATTTCAAGATTAACAGTGTCAAGCTTTCCGTGCATATTAATTCTGTACTGATTTCAATACTTTTGTATCTTACTTTCCCATTACCTTCTTTCACAATTGCTGTGAAGGTTGCTGTCGTATCTTAGTTTTTCATTATGTTCCCTCGCAATCACTGCTAAGGTTGTTCATTAATTCTAGCTTTTATATATTGGCGATGTTCGAAAGGGCTGTGGGAAGTATAGGGGATTTCACAATTTCTTTTTCATTTTTCAAAATTTGTCGTTCAAAAAACGTCTTAAAACCTGTCATTAGAAAATGCGAACGTTATCCTAATGATAATGTAATTGAATGAGAGATCGTTACATAATGATGGAGTAGTAAGTTATGCCTATTTTTGGCAACCGCAATAATCTAGTGCTTATCTTCTTTTCCCGTATAGAAAAAATTCTAGATAATATTTATTTGTAAAGGAATTCAGAAAATTAACATGTCTGTCTGCCTGTCGATCTGTCTATCTGTGGGTCTCTCTGTCAATCTGTCTGTAGTCCAATACACCGTTCCTTTGTCAATCATTCATCAATCAATCATTATATTACAATTTTACGTTTTTGAAGTGGCAGCCATGACAATGACGTTTTTCGTTTTTGAAGTGGCAGCCTTGTTTGGCCACAAAGTTCTGTATGATATTCTTAGTTGTTTTAACCATATTTTTTATTATTGTATTATTCTCAACTGAGATTATTGATTCGATAAGAATTGAATAGGACAATAGAAAGTGCTAATCTCAAATAAACAGATGCACCTTGGTACGAAGTCGTAAGTGGAGAATCCTTCGAACATGGAATATAAGGGAAAGCGGAATTTAATCGGACGGTACTAAATCGCAGGTGGCTGTACACCATGTGAGGACATAGAGTAGGATCCACTCAGAGTCCTGAGTGTTGATTAGGCAGATCTTAGTACTGATCAAGGATACATACGCGATATATGGACAGCTGTCGTAAGAGGTAAATGCCTAGATAATCTTTCCAATAGAAATCTTGGAGTGAATGTGCACTCTAAATCTCATAATATTGGGAGTGGAATTCTAAGGAAATATATTTCTCACGCTAATGATCTTTGCTTGAACTGATTACGCTGGCTGTTTGTATTTGCTGAGTCAATGTTGCCATGTGTTTCACCATTAAGCTGTACAAAGTCATATCATAAGCTCTAGGATTCGTTTTAAATTTATTCGTCCAACAAGGTACCTGTCTACGAATTAAGGTGCTTCGTCAAGGATAGTCTTTCGCCAAAGCCATAATTCTCTTACACCGATGAATTGTTCGTTGTAATATTTGTCCCACCTCATTTTTAGACCCGAATGAAGCATCGTACACCCTTCTTTTTTCCGAATATTGTGTCGTTTGTTCTAGTTTGAATTGGAAATCAATTGATTCTTGCACCTGAAAATAGACACCGCTGTGCATGCTGAATTTCTGTCATTGGCATGCACTGCTATGCCGGCCTAGAGTATCTTAGTCAAACGCGACGGGTAACATTTGTATCGACTCTGCACTTTCAACTACCGTTGGGAATGATAATTTCGTAACGTGACGTGTTACCATGATGTTTACGTGCATTTCCCAAAAAATAGTTGAATTTGACCAAAAAGAACGACCAACCAAAAAGAAGATTATTCATTGCGGTGTGTGTGTGTGTGTGTGTGTGTGTGTTTGTGTGTGTGTGGATGCAAGTTGAAGTGCTTAGTTGCAAATGTACTCAATCAGTTGAGGATCCACCATTTTTTGTTGAAATTTTTATTTTTATTTTGTTAAAGTCATTTTTCCCTGTTGCAGATTCAACTTTTCTATGTTTTGTTGAAAATCGATGTTTTTCAGTTAAAATAAACTATTTTGGTGGAAAGTTGTCCTGTTTGGTTAACAATTCTATTATATTAGTAGAAAATAGAACTGTTTTCGAATAAATTTGCCTTTTTGGCTTGGAAATTTAAAATAATATGGTTGCGATTCGTTTTACTTTTTAGCTGGATAATCTTATCTGGTTGAAGATGCAACTCTTTAGCACAAAAATCGTCCATCTTAGTTTGAAAATTAATTTTTTTTATTTCAAAAGTTTGGTTAAAAATACATCTATTTGGTGAAGGGTTAAATTATCATGCTGGAAATGTACCTTTCCCTTCATTTTCCTCGTTGAGAATTATTCTCTGTTGGTTTACAATTCAACTGTTTTGTTAAAAATTCAATAATTTCGTGAAAAAATGTAACTATTTCATTCAAAATAGACTTAAAATTCGAGGGCCTTCTAGAAACTTATCCTCTTGACTCCGAAGTTCAACGATGCTGTTGAAGATGCGACTTTTTTATATTCGCCCATTCAGTTGAAAATCAACTGTTTGGTTCACAATTAATCGAAATTCATGTTTTTCGTTTCAAAGGTCGTCTTTCTTCTGAAACATTTGTTGTTTCTGAATGAAAACTCAATTATTTTGTTGAATACTATCTCTTTTGGCAATGAACAATCTTCTTTTCAGTTGAAAATTCCAACTATTTCATGCAAATGCACGTCATCATCACGGTAATACGTCAAGTTACGAAATCATCATTACCAACGGTAGTTGGAAGTTCAGAGTCGACATAGACGTTACTCGTCGCATCTGACTAGGATACTCTAGGCCGGCATAGCAGTGCATGACAATGACAGAAATTCAGCATGCACAGTGGTGTCTATTCTCAGGCGCAAGAATAATTGATTTTCAATTCACAATTTATCAGTGTAAGAGAATTATGGCTTTAGCGAAAGACTATCCTTGACGAAGCACCTTAAAGGCAAGCAGTGGACAAGCAGATTCAAAGAAATGCCTTCTTCGCATACTCGGAGAACATTCTGTTGTCCATGGTTACTAACATAGAATGGAAGATACGTCAGGAAGGTTAATACATCACATCAAAAGTTATAGAAGCATCTAATATCTCAGAAATCCCATCAGCCGTTCGTCATCAAAGAAAGCGAGGCAGGGCAAAGAAAGGGAAAGCTCAAACCAGTCTTGCAAAAGTTCTCTCCGACCCCAAATTGAATTTCCGAGTCACTAGTATTATGGAACAGGATTAAGGGACTGTGAATATGATAGTCCACCAATTGATTTGAACAAGTTTCCTTGTCGTTCGCAAGCCTTTGAACGAACCCTTGATATTATCAATGAAGCAAGTAAATCAGTTTGCTTCTAGGACGAAATTGCAGTTCACACAAACGTAAATTCACATTGTACCCACATGGTTGGGTGGTTGAAATGGGTATTGGGTATTGCTGCGGTCCAAAAAAAATTCAGCGAATAGCTGCGCATTTACTTAGAATTTCCGAGCCCATTGGTATCTAATAATAAGAAGGCCTACTTATACAGAGAACACTCCTAACCTTAGCACCTTTTAACTCAAATTCCTTACTAATGGCGCATAACTAGTTTTTTTTATTCTAAGATTCTCATTTCGCGAATCTTGATTAGTTCTATCAGAAGATTCAGTTTACCATCCGCAAACTAGAAATGTACTGCACATTATTTTTTTAAATTGTAAGTATTATTTGGTACGAGCATATCTAAATGAGGTGTCAAATCATTTGGGTGGTGGTCAACCATTGTAGTGATAACACTAGATACACATACTTAAGGATTCTGCAAATTGAACACATATTTTTCTGCTTATATATAAAATGTTTTAATTTGGTTCCTGCCAACGGAAACTGTTCACTAATAATTCCTATATTGACAAACAATTAAAATGCAACAATTTCCAGAAAACAGATGATGAGGATTCAGGAAACGACGAACCGACTGATTTATGTTATAACATTGAACGAAGATCTAGTCAGCAGCAACAGAATCCACCACAAATCTCCTGTAATTCTATACCAAACCTGCAATTCATGCTCAATCAGTCCTTTCAACAAAGATATCTTGTTCAAATCCAGAAAGATGTAATTCAGAAGAATGAGCATTCTCCTCAACAAGACACTAGCAATGATTTTGCTATGCAGAATGCCATTTTTATGGGAAGACATATTAACATTAATGCTACAAATACGAATTCGCAAAATAGTTTCGAAAATTCAAGCAGTTCGTTTCAAACAAACGCAGTTCGCGTCCAAGATCATAGTCTCCAAAACGGAAAACTTCTCAAAGAAGACATTCAAAGTTCTGAGAGTTTTTTTCCTTCAGTGGATGTGAAAGAATTCCAAAATGCTGTGCACTGGCCATGGAACTTGTATATTTCTCCCGAGCTAGGAGAATCGTCAAGACCAAAGAATTTATCAGAGAGATTGGAAATTTTGACGAATCACAAGCATATGGAACACGAACCTATAAACGATCCTGGTATCGTCGAAAGATTGCCACCTGAAGTCTTACTCACAGTATTTTCCTACTTAGACGATTTAAGTTTGTGGTCTGCAGTAAATGTATGTCGTAGATGGTATGGTTTATTATCTACACATGTAACACCTCAGCAGTGGCAACAACATGTAAAATTACGTTGGCCCTTGTATAGGCCGGTAAGTCACGTCCCTGACTGGTATAAGATATTCGATCAACTCGCTTCGTCCTCACCATGTCGCACTTGTTTGGTTACAACATCCTTACAAACAAAGCTTCCTAGAATGGAGGAAAATTCTTGGCGACGAAACAGACTAAGAAGTGAATTGAAAGGATTAAGAATTGATCCTCCAGAGGGTATCGAAGCTACACCTCTTGATCAGATGTGCTGTCACTGGCAAGCTACTATCACTGGTCCAGCAGGGAGCCCATATGAAGGAGGACTGTTCTTTTTATATCTACAAGTTCCGTATAGGTATGCTGACTTAGTTTTTTTTTTTTTATTCAGTAGAAACATTTGTAAGCAATAATACTTTTTAATACATAATAATTAAATATACTTTATCTTTTATATGATGGTAACGTAAAGATTGTTTTGGAACCAGTTTTACAGAACAATCTTAAACATAAACAATGTTTTTTTATAGTTATCCGATGCGCCCACCAGTTGTTAGATTCCTCACTCGAATAATACATCCCAATGTTTCGAGGCATGGTGATGTTGGAATTGATTCTATTCACCACAATTGGTCTCTGGCGCTTACAATATCTAAGGTGCTCATAAGCGTGCAAAGCTTACTAACGGACCCATACTGTCGGGTAAGTCTGGAACACTTAGTTTATAAGCCTTAGAGGTACTTCAAGAATCTTGAAAGGCAAAATTTCCTTACGTTCAGTATTCACGTATTCAAAACATGTTGCTTAACTTTATTTGTGGCATCCTGGTGCAAGTCTCGTAATGCAGTTTAATTTGTTTAGATCTTCGTGACCCAAAATGAATCCGATATTTGTATCCACATGATTTTGTATCATTCTAAACATTCCGAAATCTTTAAAATTATCTACGACCCTCGCGTGTGACATTGTTCCAGAAAAAAACAATCATGAGATTTACTTTTGACATACTTCCAGTGAAAATTCCAACGTTTTGCAAACATAGAGCGTCGGGTTGGTCGCTCGCTTGCATCTCTGAAGAACTACTTTTCTGAAAGACTTTTCCCTTTAGGTGAAGTCTATGTCGAATAATCACCAAAATTTTCGTATTGGAATGGGACCTTGCCGTTACTGTGCGCATCGAATCTTTCGTTGTTAAAGAAAAACCATGGCTACTGTTTTTGAAAAATCAGGAAAAGGAGCTGATAAATGGGTTCAGAAATTTTTCGGAATTCGTTTCTTGAAAATTAATGATCTCTCGTTCTGATTAATCAAATTGACTTCTGAAAGTATGCATTTTTTTTAACAACATGCACTTTCGGATGAGAAAAATTTTGAAGGTAAAAAAAATGTCGACTTTTTTGATATTCAAAAAAATTGCTTTTCCGAATGTGACATTTCTCACTTTTTTGTCAGATACGTATCTGATTTTGTCTTGCAAGTTCTGCCAGTTTCATAGTGGGGTAGCCAGTGGTTCAGAAAAGAAAATGTGCATCCGGCGCCCTAAACGATGAAAAGGTCTTATCTTGTACAATAATTGTACTAAGTACTAGGGCGCAACGTTTAGCCGTTTGAGCAAAAATCGTATTCGAAAAATTTCACGCATGTTACGCGGATGCCTCAGGTTCCTACTAAAGTAATTTTTTTTCACATTCTTGTACAGCATTACCAAGAAAAGAGCGACATTCATCCGGAAAAAGGAGAGCGGGAAATGGTGTAAAGAGCATCATGTATGACTTATCCAGAGAGTATAAATCAGTAATTAGGTTTATATTTTAAACCATTAGAGTTTTCCAATTCCAATCAGTTACCCTTATCAGCTATAACAGAAGACTCTGGTTACCATAAGCAAACCAAGAAATCTACTGCACCGTCCGATTTAACTAATCAAATCATCGAAACATATTTAACGTCATTCAGACAAGATGGAAATTTGTTTATTCAAGAAATCAAATACAGCTTTCTGTGGAAAGGGACTGACTTCCCTGCTCCGCTGGGATCCGAACCCAGGACCTCTCGTTATCCAGACGAGTGCTCTCCAAACTGAGCTACGGAACAGTCCATCGGTCCCCTTCTTCTGAAAGTATGCGCTTTCTAGCTATGCACATATATACGCAATAACGTAGTTTTATTCTAATATCCTCATTCTAGTTACCCTGATCAGCTATAACAGAAGACTGTTCACCATACGCAAAACAAGAAATCCATTGCACCGACCGATTTAGCCAATAAAATGCTCAAAAAATATTGAACGTCATTCAGATAAGAATTAAATTCATTTATTGAAGAGATTAAATACAACTTCCTGTAAAAGAGGATCGATGTTTATACATGTGTATATATGTGTATAGCTAGAAAGCGTGTTATTTTGTGAGAAGAAGATCGATGGACCGTTCCGTAGCTCAGCTGAGAGAGCACTCGTCTGAATAACGAGAGGTCCTAGGTTCGGATCCCAGCGTAGCTGGGAAGTTGGTCCTTTTTTCACAAAAACTTGTATTTGATTTCTTGAATAAATAAATTTACGTCTTGTCTGAAAGACGTCAAATATGTTTCAAGGATTTGATTAGTTAAATTTTGTTTGCGTATGGTAAACAGAGTCTTCTGTTATAGCTGATCGGGGTACTAAAATGAGAATCATAGAATAGAATTATGTGATTGTATATGTATGTGTATAGCTAGAAAGCGTATGCTTTCTGTGAGCAGAAGATCGATGGACCGTTTTGTAGCTCAGTTTGGAGAGCACTCGTCTGGATAACGAGAGTTCCTGGGTGCAGATTGTAGAATAGTAGTGTCTCGACAGTATCCAAGTTTTTAATGTGAAAAGTTGTGTTGAAAAGGAGTTAGTTGATTGGGGAGGGAAGGTGGTGGATCTAAAACATTAGGGAAAAGAGAGTTGTCGAAAGAGAGAAAATAGAGATGGGAAGAAGATATGTCCTGACAGGAAAGGAGAAAGAAATGGCTGATAATGGAGGGCTTGAGGAGGGAAAGCAAAGGTAGCAGAGTGATAGGATAAATGAGGACAAGGAACAGAAAAATGGAAACGAAGTGAACGGAACAGGGTTCGTGGAAGTGAAAAAAGAATAAAGGCTAATACGAGAGGAGCGAAAGGAGAACATGGAGTCGGAGAGTGGCGTTCTAGACTGTTTCAGGATTAGGAAACAAAGATAAGGTTTTGGAGGCAAAGAAAGTTACCAAGAAGATATGTTCGAGGGATGCAAGAAGCAAAAGAGAAACACGCGAAAGGAAGATTAATGGGCTTCATACTAACAGGGATAAGGAAGTGTCTCGAGGTAAAACAGGGATCAGAGGAAGAAATTCCGAAATGAAGAAAGCAGCAAGTGAGGATGGCATTTAGAATGAAGTTCTGAAGTACGTGTGTAGGGGTTGGGGAGGTGTAAGAGAAGAGACTTGGAGAGTTTGTAACAAAGTATGGAGAGGTGAAGGATTGCTGGAAGAATAGAGGAGCCAAAAGGACTTCGTGGAAGCAATGGAAACGGTTGAGAAATTCATTTATTCAGGGTTTTGGTTTGAAGTAGGTAGTGGCAACGAACTTCAAGTAAGAAAAATGATCAAGTGTGCGATTCAAATAATTGACCAAGTTCGAGGCATTGTGAAGAGGAGGTTCAAGGACAATTGGAGGATGAGAATTTATGTTTGTTGTGCTAGTATGGGCAGTCTTGTGCAGTTTTTTTTCTTTTGTGGAATCGATCATATTTTACTTGGAAATGAAACCTAAGTATCATATTCTGTCAAAAAATAAAAATTCCTAATTGTTTGAAAAACTTGAATAACAACTGCACAATTTGGCTTTTTTGGAGGTTACAAACTTGATATTTTCGATATGATTAACCGTAAATAACTAACTTCTAAATTTTGAGAACATTTTGATGACTGTTAACAAATTTTTTTCAAAACAATGACAGCTTGAACAAATTTTTATCATTACACGGAAAGACCCGCGGGAGCGTACCCTTCCAAACCTCTGAGCGCGCTCTGCGCATATCGTTTTGGGCCGGTGTGCTCTCGTTTCTTGGCGTGTCACTCTCCAAGAACTGAGCGAGAGAGAGCAAACCTTTGGTGCAGACAGTGTATACATGTAATATTTCGATAGGCACGTGCATGTTCACAAGCCTTGGTCCGAGGCTAAGTGCCTTGGCGCGTAAACCTCCAAAGTATTTGGGGAGAGATCGCACCACACGGCTTGGAGCGTGACTCTCCAAGGATTTTAGAGCGCCCCTCTGCCAGTCAGCTTGTAGCGCAGCAGGCTCAGGTTTTGTGCGGTAGCGCTCCCTCTAGGCTTTCCATGTATATATACAAATAGGAAAATTTACAAATGAAATATTTTTTCTTCATACCTCGGTCGAAAGTACGTTCCTTCGGCATTAATTGTAAGGCAGGAAGTCTAATTTTACTCATTGATAGGACTACACTCGCGCCCTCTGTAACACCGGGAGCAAAAACTTACTCCCGCGCACCGATACTCAATTCATGACGACCCTGAAGTTTGCTATGTGCTTTAGATTAGAAATTTGTTTGATCGATAATTAATAAACGAACAGCCTGACACAGAAACTAAGCTACCCATCGGAATCGTCTTCGAAACGTCTCAGTGACGGAGAAGGTCAAGAAACTAGAGGTAGGCGAATATATAGATTCCGATCACTTTCCATTAATACTGACGTCTGGGGGTAATAAGAGTACCTACTGAAGATACGGGTAAAAAGAAAGTAAAGGTAAATAGAACAGGACGAGGGGATTGGTTAATATAAGGAAAAGAACAATTAAAAGAGGAGCTGAAGGATGTAAAAATGAGAGAAGGAAATGTAAATGAGGAGATGGAAATAATGATAGGAAAAATGAAAAGAGTGTTAGAGGGAACATGCAAGAAAGAAGTTAGGGGGGGAGGGGGGACATAAATGGATGAGATGAGGAATGTAAAGAGAAAAAGAAGAAAGTGAGAAAGAAATAAGAAGATGGAGGTAAGGAAAACGTAGTGGATATGAATACAGAAGAAAAAAGAAGGAAAATACTGAGATGTGTGATGTTTCATGAATAATGAAGGATGGGAAAGCTCCAGGTCTGGATGAAATTCCAAATGAAGTATGGGAACATGGGGAGAATGAGCTAAAGGAATGAGCATGGATAATGTGCAATAAGGTTTGGAGAGGAGAAGGTTGGCCAGATATATGGAAGGAAGGGGTAGTGGTACCGATATTGATAAAAGGCAAAGAAGAGGTAGTCAAGGATTATAGAAGAGTGACACTAATGCCAACCTTGTACAAAATGTATGTAACGGTATTATCGGAGACGTTGAAGAAAGAAGTTGAAGAAAAAGATATAGTGCCACCAAATCAGACGGGACATCAAAAAGGGATGGGGATGATGGACAACATATATGTTATGAATTTTATAATAAGTAGGAGAATTGAAAAGGAAAAGGGAGGTATGATAGCCATGTTCAAAGGCCTAAAAGCGGCGTTCGATTCTCTGGACTGGGAAAAGTTAGAAAAGGTTATGTTAAAAAAAAAAAGATAAGGAAAGGTGTGATAAAGAGAGTTTCAGAAATCTTTTGTGAGACAAAAAGCAGGGTGCAAGTAGCCGATCAAGTAGGTGATAGTTTCTGGTTGGTGAGAGGAGTAGGACAAGGGTGTCTTCTAAGCTCACTCTTATTTAACACCTTGATCCGAAACTTGGAAGAAAGAATGAGCAGAAAAGGATGGGGAGGTTTTTAGATGAGAAAAGTGAAGAAATATACACTGGCATACGCAGATGATATAGTTATGATGGCAGAAGATGAACGAATGGCGGGGCTAATTACATGGTTGGAGAAATACTTAGATGAGAAGAAATTAAAATTGAATGTAGGAAAAGCGAAGTAAATGAGGTTCAGAAGAGGAGGGGGAAGGAAAAAAAGTATGGGGTATAGGAAAAAGAAGATTAAAGAAAGATTGGAAAAGAAGAATGTGGTTGATTGATACCAAAGTGTGGCCGGTTCTAGGATATAAAGAAGAAATATGGGGATGGAACGAAAGGGAAGAGATGGAAAGGTTGCAGGAGCGGTAGGTAAGATGGACCCTGGGGGTGGATTGGAGGATACCTGGATATATGGTGAGAGAGGAAACGCAAAGGGATAAATTGTGTATCAGAGCAGGTAAGAGGGCATGGAAACTCGAAGATTAACTAAGGGAGAGGAAAGGAGGAGGGTTAGCGAAAAAATGTCCGGAAGAGGTGGAAGAAACAAGAGGAAATCGGAGTTAACTTTGAAGAATTAGAAAAAAAAGATGAGGAAAGTCATTTATTAGAAAGGTGGGGAAGGATTAACGAATCAAAATGTAATAAATGGTATAAGATAATAAAAGAGGAAGGACTACCAAAGTATTTGGAAGGGGGGGGGGGGGGGGGA
>WSXT02055395.1:0-12823 GCA_011762715.2 Neuroterus valhalla
GAAAAGTTGGAAAGATCATCCTGGAGGGCTCCCAAAAAGAAAAATTTTTTTCCTCCAAACTTTTTTCCATATCTTGCGTGGTTCCGCTAAAAATTCTCATTTTCGTTTATATTTTCGAATTTCGAAAATGCCACAACTCTGAAAATTTTGTTTTTACATAAAAAAATCATGAGTATAAATTGTTTTACTTTTTACCTACTACAAAAAGCTGTACTTACGATTTTTGAGTCTTGGAAAAAAAAATCCAAAAAATTTCTCAAAATGCTCCCCCTTTTGGTTTTTTGATCCAAAACAGATGGTAAACGAATTTGATTTGTATTTTTGGTCCCTCAAAATGAGTGCCAAAGCACGATCGGATATGATCATTCTCTCGAAAGTTATCGATTTCAAAGATTATTTTTCATTTTTTTTTTGTGCAATCAAAATGGGAATTTTCGATTTTTCGAGAAAAACCAAAAACTTGTATTCACTATCTTGTAGAGCTCCCAAGAAGAAACATTTTTTCTCTTTGACTCTTTTTTCAATATTGCTTTATTTAGCTAAAAATTCTGATTTTCATTTATATTTTCGGATTTTGAAAATGCCACAACTCTGACAATTTTGTTTTCATCAAAAAATATCAAGAGGATAAATTGTTTCATTTTTCACCTACTACAAGAAACCATACTTACAATTTTTAAGTCCTAGAATAAAAGTCTAAAAAAATGTTCGAAATGCTCCCCCCCTTTCATTTTTTATCAAAAATAGCTGGTCAACAAACCTGACTTGTCTTTTTGGTCCCTCAAAATGTGTGTTAAAGGGCAATCCAATCCGAGTAGTCTTTCAAAAGTTTTGGAGTATAATGACACCAACTACGACGACGACAACGACAACAGACAGACAGACAGACACCAACGTAAAAACTACTTTTTCGGAATCAGGAGGTCTCAAAACGTGGAGATTTTATGAATACCGCGAAAGTCAATTTTCACATAAAACTGATACCTTCTCATTATGATGAGAATGCTGAAATACTGCCAAGAAGATTAATCTTCTCACAAAAAAATGCGGATTTTCAAGAGAATACATCAATTTGCAACACAATTGTTGTAATCTCAAACCAATGAGACGAATCATCTGAAGAAAATTATAATCATTAACCCAGATATATATTTTTTCAACAAAAGACTCTGAAACATGATTTTTTCAATAAGAAAGATTATCTTCTTCCACATAGTTGAATGTATGAAAAAAAAATTTTTAATTAAAATTTCACAAGTGAGAAAAATACAAGAGTGAATGCAATATCTTCTTTTATAACTAACAACATGGATTCTTTGTGCTCCAGTTATAACTAGTTTTTATATGTATACTTTTCAGTCTTCCAGCACTTATATAATTTACTAAAACTGAAAATAATCCAATGACATAGTTTTAATATAACATTTAAATAAAACGTTTCAAAAAAATATTCGACGTTGAAGTAATGAAATAAAATATGACTCGGGGACCTAAGAATTTTCAACCCAGCACTGGTCGCTTCTCACAAGCGGTAAGAATTTTTTCGGGGAGTATATAAGGACGATTGAAATGCACATAAAACTTTGTTCCTTCCCTCTGAAACCTCTTTTTCTGATCTGATTCAAGCTTAATCTCCGATTCGCACACGGTCTCTCTAGCATAAATCCAGACTGTTCCGCTCATATCCTTCCCTCAGATATTTCCATGACCTTACCAATAAGTATATTAGTTGATATTTTTCACGTAACACTTAGTAGATTGAACGCTCTATACTTAGTGCAATCACCTCAACCACCCTGTCCCTCCGCCAATAAAAGGATTCGAACAGAATTAACTGAAAAAGATTTGCTTAACAAGATACAAATGCACCAGTCGCCTCAACGACTGGAATAAGACCTAAAAGGAGAAGATGCAGCGAAATCAATCCTAGTTTTTTCATGTGATCACCTGCTCCTAAATATTGCGCCCTTCTATTCAATTATTTTATTAAGAATATATTCTATGTGTTTAAATCCATCCATTCCTCTTTTTTATTACAGAATTATGTTCGCCTTCTGACTCTTTACCTAATGGAGGGGATTCAAATGATGAATCTTCCTATGGCGGACCACATTTTCCTGTCAGACGGAATCCTTCTGGGAAATATTCTCTAGAGAGAAATTCTTCTGATGTCGAATCTTCTTCTCGCAGGCTCTCTTCTCATGTCGAGCCTTCTCCTGTGAGACCTGATAGACCTTCTTCTTCCGCTAGGCCTTCTTCCTATGGAAGGCCTTCTTCTCCTCCTAGGCCTCTTCTTCTTGCCAGTCTTGCGTCTGTTCTAAATGGACCATCTGGGATAGTACAACCATTCTCTTTTCCCGAAAATATTAATGCTGATATAAGATACTCGAATCAAATTTATCATACAATACTACCACACGAAAAACATACTGTCCTAACGAATTCCAAGGGTGAAATCTTAGGAATTTTTGAGGGCTACACTCTTCGTGGACTTTACACTCATACACATGGAACTAGACATCGGCTTGTACTGGACAAGGGATCTGGTGAGACGCGTCGCATTGACTCTAGAGACAAGAAGAATTTTCCTGGAGGCTCGATATATTTCATGTACAAAAGTCATCGACGCCCACGAAATTGATTCAATATTTTTCATATGTAAAAATAATGTACAGTAATGTACATGAACCAGATACGGCAGAGTCATTGAGTCTTTCCGATAGCGGATGAAAAATTTAATTTCCCTACAGACATGAAAATATCACGTAGAAGTTTTCTCCAGTTTTTTTTTGCGAAGACACGAAAATAATAACATTACATTGGTGAATGACATTTACCAAACGAAATAAGGTTATCAACGGGCAGCTTTGGCCTAATGTCGCACAGTGGTTCGAAGTCCCGAATCTCCGGTCAAAACCTCGAAAAGCGGCAGTTTCCGAACGAGATGAAATTCACTGTACGTGTATAAGGTGCATTTCTGTCGAGAAATCCAAAACAGCAGATTTTTATATTTATTAGTTTCGACAAGGAATACGCTCAAAATCGAAGGTTCCGCCGAACACTTGTTACGCAGCTGAAAAGTTTTTAATCGTTAAGTAATGTAGAATATTTCTGTACTAGTTTGAAGTGAAAATAATAATGCACATGTCTGAAAGAGATGTCGGAATGCTCACGCTCCTTTTTTTATTTTTCGCAGTAAAAATTCCAAAATTCAATAAGGAATTAGTTATCCACGCCGCATCAGGCCGCTTCGATCCTTACTGTGTTGCACATGGGAAGGTGTCCCCAATAAAGTGGCGTTGAAATTTTTTGCCCTAACTTGCTCGTCTTCTTTTGGGAACGATTTCTTTGAGGCGTGCGGCACACCGTTTCATGTGCCTGGCGCGGCGCATAAAAAGAGGCTCGTCGCAAGGGTGATACGGGGAAGTAGGAGGGAGCTTTCAAGCTTTTTTTGCACGAAGAAATTTTTGAGAATACTAATCTCTGAGTTGAAAGTTTTAACCAAATCGTTTCTTACTTGTACATGGTGATCACATCGACTTTCTTCAAACATATAGAGACAAAGAAGCTTATTTTTCTAACAATACTTTGATCAATTTATCAATGTAAGTGTTAATCAACTTATAATCATTAACTTGATCCTCCGACCATCAGCTCAATATCCATTCAATCTTGAAAGTTGGATCAACTACCGGCAACTTTGTCCCAGTAGTATGTCCAACCTTGATAGAGAATATTAGACTTATGGCTGGCCAATACATTTAATTCATAGTTCTCAATACAGTATCGCGGCCTACCTTCGACAGATAAGGGCCAAAATTAGGCCAAACGGAATCCGCACACAAAGTAAAATTTGCTTACTCGAAGTAGGACCGACTAACTAACATAATTGGTTACAAAATATCTCATAGCATGAATCCGTATCGATTTTGCGAATCTAAAACTATTCCTATGGTACGTTCCAAGTCTTTTACAATTGTGACAAAACATAGTATATAATGAAGTTTGTATTCAATCAGAAGGAATTATCTCGAAATCTCCTCAGGGAACTGTGATATAACGGTTTTTTACTCACATATGGGAATTCCCTATGAGAGATAGAACTAGAGTGAAGATTTGAGTAAGGGTTGTCGATGACAAAAATGATCACATATCACGTCGATGGCAGCACGCGTAGCCTCCACGCGTAGCCTCCTGGAGCTTTTTGCCAACTTGGTTTCCTACGCCTTCCATCGCGTCTTCAATGTATTCATAGAAAGACGTGTTAGCAAACATCACCATTTTGGAAGCAAGTTGTGCCCTTCCAAGGCCATCCCTTATTGAAAGGAACATATTTGCCTTAGTCTTGCAGAATTTTTGCATCTTTGTTAGTTCATCTTCCAAGACCTGCAGATGTTTCCACTCTGAATCTGTATTCCTCTTCAGATACTTCAACCTCGAGCGCGTGATAGAAGTATCCTTGTCCACTTCTCGCACGACATCAAACTCACCGCTGAACATTTCCTCACTGAGCTCCTCTCCAGTAATTCAAAATCCATAACTTTTCTTTGGTCCTCCCAAAAATCCTTGGGACCGGCGCTGGCTACCAGGTCTTGCACCCGACCGGAACAGGTGGAGAGATTTTTACTCCCTTGGGGTAATTTGTTTTTGAGAAACCTACTTATCTTTGATTTTTAACCTTCGGGCAGGCGCGTCATTTGAGATGACACCGTTGGGCCCATGCCGGCAATTTGTCCTTCTCCATATAACATCACTTTCTATTGTATAAGTGCATGCGTACATCATTAATCATTGATTATTCATATAAGGGAAACATAAATAAGGTACGCAACAATGAATATTTGGTAAAAAAACAACAATTGTGTACTCACATCTTATACCGCCCCCCGAAAATATAAGATACGCGGTAGGCGCACCGCGCAGCAATTTGGCCGCCCTCGAGCAGTTGTTTTGACCTAGTCAACTTTGAAATTATTCTACCAGCGGTGTGCGCGACCCTGAGTTAGCTCTTCATCCCAATCTGCGATATTATATAGTAAATACAGAATACATGTGGACCAAGTTGCGCTGTGATTGCGTTTGGCTATGCAAAATGGTTTTTAATGAAATACCGGCCAAATTGCCGCGGTAGCGCCCGCCCTGGATTGATCGGGGTTTGTTCTCCTATCTAGTCTTTGTCCCCCCGGGTATTTGATTTCCCTGGTGCCACCCATTTCTGGGAGGCATCTCCCTATCCGCAGCCTGGGGAGGCACCCGATGAGACACCAGCAACACCACACGGGCAACTATGTGGGGTACTTACTTTTGGAAGGTGCTATTTCGAACTTACGCCATGGTCTTTGAAGCATAAGTGGTGCGTTATTTGCACTATGTAAAACAAGGGCCCTCCATTAGGTGGGAATACGCAAGTGGCCATCTCGGTTTCAAAACTTATGCGCCAAGTAAGTATGAAAGGTATGTTGAGTGTGTCATTCTTTTTCTTATAAGTTTCAAAAACGAGATCGCAGCTTGATCATTTCCGCCTAATACTCTGAATAGAGGGCCCTCAGGCACTAATCTTATTCATATCGTGAATAGTGGATGACATCACAAAAGCAGACCGAGTTGAAGCCGTAAATTGGGGTATGCTCTTGAGTCAGCTGACGATGTTGACATGCCGATTCAGGACAGCGTGCATTATGTCGCATCAAAAAGTGTTCGCGCTTCGACCTTAAAATACATGAATATCTTCTATCCAGGGTTTAATACAGATCAGTGGTCATAATATATACCGCGCGAAAAAATTGTCTGATTTGCATGCATGCAGGCTCCCTGAATGTATAGAGATGTGACCTTGGATTACAAGCTGCAAATAACACATCCTGCAATATCTACAGACTATGGCCCATGATCGACGAAGTTGTCAAAATAAAACTCCGTACTCAAGTGATCGGCGGATCACACCCTGCTAAACTTGGTAACACGTACACTACCAAGGGTAATTTTCGTCCAGGTAAAAGCTACCCTGAAACGAGTGTTCCATTAGGACTTTGTTGTTACTGTGATAGCAGAGAAAATTGACAGTTTGCATATACTACATACACGGAGTAGACAATTTTCGTGCATGTTTTGCAAAAAATAGAATGATTCTAATGAAACCAAATATGTGTGTTTCGAAGATTATTACTTGATGAACTCGAAGCCAAAAGCAGATTCATTTTATCACGTCAAATTACTGGGAAATTACTGGTAGGCGTCCTATGAGGATTTTTTGAAGAACAACGTAGGGCGCAAACCTGAGATCGTAGACACTTCATATTGGCAAAGAAAACGTCTAACGCGGGCAAAAAGGGGCTGCTGTATCAAGACAAAACGCGGCTGCCGCAGGGCTTTAGCATGTATATTATTCTGAACCACACTGAACGTTTATTAAGAACAATACTTCCTCCAACAATGTTTTTCACTGTAATAGTACCACTTCCATTTTTTGGTACTTTGTAGAAACTCAAATTAGTGTTCATATTTTTTTGGATTTATAAGTGATAACACACACACACACACAACTGAGCAGACACTGCCTTTGAGAGTATCGTTTCTTTTTCTATTGTTCCGTTAGAATTCCATTTTTCAACTTTTATGTTATCTTTGTTAACTTCTCATTTCCTTTGAACTGATTAATCTGGCACACAATTAATTAGTATCACGTAAATCAAGTGCGACACGCTTATGAACAATGCTACGCAAAGCCTAGCAGAAGCGATGTTGGTTATTCGGTAGATGGCCACCAGGTCTCGCAATGCAAGTATAAATTCCAATAGGGTTTCAATCCAATTGTAAAGCTTGTATTTTGAGATAATCATAATCCTTAGAAATTGACTTGTGTTACATAAAATATATGCTACGTATTCAAATTTATTCATTTCTATTTGTGATCGCAGAATCAGGTTTGCCGTTTGACTATCTACCTAATGGTGAGCATACGATTCACGAATATTTTTATGGTGGACCTTTTATCCTGGACAGACCTCATTCTCCTGACGGACCTTCCTCTCCTACTATGTCTCTCATTCTTGGCAGACTTAGTACCGCTCGAAAAGGACAGCCTGGGCAGTAGAAGTATAGATGTAGGTTATTGTATGTCTATTTTTGTCTTATTCAATAGTCGCTTGTTACAAAACAATAATTTGAAAACTTTAGAGTTTTCTGCGCCGTATACAAATTTTAACTTAGAGAAAAGTCTTCATCAAACATAAATCAATTCAGACCTTCAGAAAAAAAACTAAACATTCAATTAATCCTCACACATAATGAAAGCCGTTTCAAGAGAAAATTTTCCTAATAAAACCTCAGAAAACCAAGTGAATTTCCTCTTTTTCACCGATTTTCGGAATATAAGTATTTGAGATAAACCATCTTGACGCGAGACTACGCAACTTTGCAATATGTACATATAAGTGAATCAGTCATCAGACGGTTAATTATTCACGCACTCTCAGCATCGTTAATTCTTAACGACCATCAATTTATTCTCTACTTTAGAAATATGGAGATCGTTCATAAACTTGTCTTCACGTCAGTGATTGCCCTTTATTCTATTGGTAATTACAATAATAAAATATACTTATTACGATGAGTAACTATTTATGTTTCACCGAAAAAGTTTCCCGCGATATGATCCTCATTTCATCCTTATCGCTATTTTTCACACTACTTGTCTGAGTTTGTCCAAAATAGGTACGAATAAATCTGTAAACAATTTGCTATCATCCGGAATGTGCATTCATGGAAAGTGAAATTCGTCAAGTGTCCATATTGTTCTAAACTTTTTACAAATTTCTCAAGTTCTGGAATCAGGATGTTTCGTGGATTTTAGGTTGATGCATTCGAATTCAAAAGCGGAATCCCCACATCACGTTAAGGTCTTGAGAAAATTTAGCACATATACTTGATTACGGTCGCTTATCAATCTCTCTAGCAATCAATTTGGGTAAAGATCTTCGTATAATCCATAATATCTCATTTCAGGCGTCACTTTTCTTCTCGTAAATAACTTTCCTCCACACATCCCTATCCTTGCAGACATCTTATGCTTCCTTGACTATTCCTTCTTGAGTTCTCACCTGGGTACGCTACTATTCACTTCATCTACATACACTTACTTTGTTAAACGTCTTTCATCTATTTTTCCAACATGGCTGAACCATTCCAGCAAGTTCATTCTTCCACCCTCGTCAATCAATGTTTCCTCTTGAGCAAGATCTGTGAGAACCTACTCATTACCCACTTTGTCCATCAGCCTTTCACGAAACAAATTCCACAGGAATTGCATGTCAATGGTGTTCGCTTTACTCCTTTCCTTTTTTCATACTACAGGTGTCGCTGCCAATCTACCATACACCACATTGTGTGCAAACACGAAGTTACCCCCTCAAAAAAATATGCATTGCCTCTAAGTCATCTGAAGTTCTTTTAATTTCAAGAAATCTCTTTTGCTTCAAAAAATTATCTTTGGTATGGAGAAATATACAAAATTTGAATAATGGAACCGTTTCTTCGATTGAAACTAAATATTCTTTTCCACCCTGATTGCAGTGTTAGCTTTGCCCGTCACAATTTACTGCGCCTAATAATAGCTTATGAATTGTGGGTAATTTTCCCACCTTATTAGTTACGTCTTGGTATCTCTGCATATATGTTCTTACTTCAGCAGTGAATTAACTCCTCGGATACGCGAAATCTTGAACTTGCCCAACCGCTTAGTCGTCTATATACTCTTAAACTCGCTTCACAACCATTATATATCGTTTTTGTTGCTTTCAGAAGCCAACCATTCACTCCGTACCCTTAAGAACTTCCCAACCTAAAACTTATCGAAAGCTGTTCGCTGGTGGTTTCCTAAAGAACCTCTCCTAAGATCTGTCCTAAGCTTAAGTTCTGATTCGCACATGGTCTCCCTGGCATAAATTCAAATTTTTCTTCTCAGGTCCTTTTCTCCGTTATTCTCATGACCTTACCAATCAGTACTTTGATCAATGTTTTGCACGAAACACTTATTTGACTAAACACTCTATACTTGGTGCAATCACCTTCATAACCCTTTCCCTCGTAGATTGGAACAAGAATCACTTTCCTCCAATCATTTGCCACCGCTCTCCAGCATTATCAAATGGTGTCATCATCTACACCATAAGCCTTACTATCTTTCAGTTCCTATATTATAAATATACCGTCAAAGATATCGATTTTTCTCCCTCTAACAACAACGAGGTTATCTATTCTATTGTTGAATAATGATGTAATACGTTCTAATCCCGATTTCGAAGATATTAATCCTTGAATAAGACGCAGAATTTTCTAGCTGGAATAGACCTAATATGAGCTGCTTAACGAAATACAATTGCATAAGTGGCGTCAACGATTGAATTCAGACAAAAAACAGAAGAAGCAGCAAAAGTAACCCTAGCTTTTTGCCATGCTACCATGTACTTCTGAATATTACATCCTTCTATTCAATCGTTCTAAATCAAATATATTTTAAGCTTCACAATTCACCTATTTCTATTCTCTATTGCAGAATTATGTTCGCCGTTCGAATCTTTATCTAATGGAGCACATACAAATAATGAATCTTTTTATGGCGGACCGTACTTTTCTGGCAGACCGAATAGTCCTAGGAGATCTTCCTAAGAGAGGAATTCTTCTCATTTTGAGCATTTTCCTGTAAGGCATCCCTCTCCTGTGGCCCATCCTTCTCATGCCTGGCCTTCTTTTGATATACCTTCTTCTTCTCTCGGGCCCTCTCGTGATAGACCGCCTTCCAGACCTCATTCTTTTGACAGACCTTCTCCTTATGTCGAGAACTCTGCTGTGAGACCTCCTTAGCTTGTGGACCATCCTCCTCATGCCAGACCTTCTTTTGAAATACCTTCTTTTCCTGTTGGACCCTCTCCTGATAGACCTTGTTCTTCCAGACCTCACTCTTCTGAAGGATCTTTTTCTTTCGACAGGCCTCTTCCTTCTGGAAGATCTTCTTCTTCTGCTAGTCCTCTTATTCTTGCCCATCTTGCGACCGTTCAGAAAGGACATCCTGGGATAGTGCTAACACACTCTTTTCCCGAAAATATTAAGGCTTGCATAAGATACGCAAACCAAACATATCATGCAATACTACCACACGAAGAACATAGTGTCCTCACAAATTCTAAGGGTGAAATAGTGGGAATATTTGAGGGCAACATCCTTCGTGCACTATATACTCATACACATGCTACTAAACGTCGGATTGTAGTGGACAAGGAATCCGGTATGTTGCGTCGAATTGACTCTGCAGATAAGAAGTACTTTCCTTGGAGCTCGAAATATTTTATATACAGAGCACATGAACGCCAACAATAATAATTCAATAATTTTCTATACCGAAAACTGATGAAGTAAATTATTTATAGGAAAAAATTGAGGTTTTTGATAGTTTTCATTAGTATAGCTCCTAAGCATGATTCTGGAATTTATTTGGCGTGACTATATCCGTTATCGGCTTTACCCAGTTATACGGTATTTTATGTTTCTAGTGAATCCTAGAAATCGTTGCGAGCATGATTTACTACATATATTGGGCTACTTTTCATCAGAGCTCTACCGTAATATAAACTAATATTATCCTTAAAAAACAGCTTCTGTTAAGTATTGATAGGGCAACAAAGCAATAATAGAAGCGGATTTTTGTTTCAGGCGATTTTCAAATTATTTGGACAAAAATCTTACGACGCGGAAGTAATTTTTTGCAGGTAGAGGTTACATTCAAATTGGGTTAGGGATAACGATGTATATTTTATAACCAGAGAAATCTTTCTCCAATCGCTGAACCAACAAGATTAGTCAAGTTTGTTTAGTTGCTGTTAACTTTATACGTTATGCGACGTATTAAGTTATGAAAATGTTAAATTTATTGCTTGTATAAATATTGCATGGTCTGAAAGAAGTTCATTAGTTTATTTTCGCCAGTTGAAGAAGCATTTCTATTGTAAAAACAATATAATTTCTTTACCAAAGTAAAGATAACGGGAGCCTCGAATTCGTGTTCATGAGCAAATGTATTCTATGTAGGTTATTTGTAATATTCTTCTCATTCTATCTTTCTAGAAGAACTCAAGCAAATGAAAGTAATATACTCCATAACAACGGTGTCTCTGGGAAGGAAAAAATTTATCGAATACTTATAGTTCTCTCTCTACCTTGAATAAATGAAGATCGTTTATACGCTGGCGCTCTGCTTGGTGATTATCTTTCATTCTATTGGTTAATATAATAAGTATAATAAAATATAATAATAGTAGTAACAATCTTATCATCTGCGAGCGTCATTCTACGTACTCTAACAGTTCTGACATCGATACTTTTCTTTTCTGAGAGAGCCATTATCAGAAATTCATCCATGTATATATTAGGCATTCAGGGGGACATGATGCACATACCTTTGCTTAACGCCCTCAAACCAATCGCTTATGAGAAGTTGTGCATATACTCTTACACTCGCTTTGCTATCATTAAATTTTGATTTTAATGCTTTTAAAAGCCAAGCATGTACTCTGTACTCTTCCTGGACTTTTCAAAAACTTTGCTTGGTCCACCGGGATGAAAGGTGTTTCTGGGTCAACGAATGCACAGATGATTTCTTTATTTACACTCAAGCTTCTTTCTATGACCCGTCCAAAGGCGTATCCAGGGTGAGGCAAGTGAGGCGCGTGCCTTAGGCGCCGTAAGAGAAGGGGCTTAGGCTGAATACCTGTTTCTTGCATGACCTATCTCGCATAAAGTTAAACTGTACTTCTCTCATCCTTTCCTCAGATATGGTTATTCCCATGACCTTAGCAGGCTATAATTTAGCTTACTCCTGCTCCGCCTCATTCTCTTCGATTCCCGCTTCGGCCTTGCAATGGCAACTTCTTGTAATTTTCTTATGTGAAACAACTTAATTTGAGTCCTCTTGTCTGAAAACTTTCAAGTAATAACGGAAATTTAGTAAGGAGGTCAATGATCGTGGACGCTAAGGTATACACTTTATAAAACCACTCTGTCTGTTAGCAGAGAGTGCCCATCTCCGGAGGGATGTGGTGCCGGTACCTTTATAGAAAGAGATTCTCTCAGTACTTGAAGCTACTGTTGTTGGTGGTTTGAAACCCACCTCAAGCTGTAGGACTCATTAACAATGAAGTAAGTGGTGTTGTGTGTAAAGTAATAGTGGAAAGGTGCAAAGAAAATGTAAACGCTCAGAGAACACATTGAATCGTCTTTTGTAATTAAAAGTCAATATCCGTCTCAAAATGAGCTCATCTTTCTTCTATGTATGATACAGTCACATTTGCTACGCTTTCCACTCTTGAAAAGCTTCATGTTGAACTTCATGTTTTCATGTGTTAAACATGTTAAGCTTCATGTTCATATTTTCTGAAATATCAGTTGTATACGATATTTGAGCGAGCCAGAGAATACTGCTCACATATTATAGTTTATAATTTACAAATTGTTTTTTTCTAGGAAACTATTACCCGAGTAAGAACTAATATATTGCAAGAAAGTACATAGATCCCTCTAGGTCAATCACAAGAATCTTTCAGCCGTCCACTTTTGTCCTCTTGAGGTCGGCCAGGGTGCAGGGTCCATCTTGGATTATTCAAAGATCATCCGTTTGCTAAGCGTAGTTCCGACTCTCGGTCGCATTCGCATACTCCATGCCTCGACGCTAAGTTTCCGCGCAGCGACGGGCGGGATCATGGAGAATAGACATAAGGAGACCAATCTGTAATATATGGACTTCACCGAAAACGGTCGCTTTTCTGTTGCCACT
>WSXT02055406.1:0-12822 GCA_011762715.2 Neuroterus valhalla
GTTATATCTGCAGTATGGCGACACTAGCGCCAGTGATATACACGTGAACTAGTAAGGCGAAAGTACTGGTAAACAATATACGTTGTCACCTCCGGACGTTTTTTCGCCAAATGAAGTAAAAGGCCACCTACAATCGATATACATCGAAAAAAAGGCAAAACGTTGTCACCTCCGATTTCGGAGGTGACAACGTTATATATGAGGCGACAACGTCTACTGTATATATATTTTTGAGGTGACAACGTACAGTCTATATATATATATATATATATATACATAGTCCGGTCAAATTAGACCAAAAAAAAGGTGAAGTGGTACATGAATTCCCATCAAGCTGAAAATGAGTAGAATTGTTCAAAACATAATTAAAAACAACATATCAAAACTCACCATCGTTCCAGTACGAGCAAAAAAAATTGACATGAGGTCAAAGGTAAAAAAATGGGTTCTTCGCGATTTTCTTCCAAACGATGAGTGTAATCGCAAAATTAGCTCTTCCAAAAATTGTAGACCAATAAATTATCTATAAAAAAGGTATGAATAACTTTTTTTCACGAAAGCCACCGTTTCTGAGATATAACGATTCAGAAAGTTGCAAGCATCATCGTATGCACACGTTTTCACGCCACCTCTGAGGTAGTGTACTTAGCGCGTTTTTTTAAAGTGGTTTCCCCAGAAGACCAATTCCACAGGCGTGTTGTGATTATGTACAAATAAAAAATATTGCATAATAAGATTGTTCTCTTTTTTAGTAAGATATTTTTTCTTTGCATATAAGATATTAGGATTGGAATTGTTAAAAGCGATGGAAATCGAAACACAGTAAAAAAATTTATCCATCCGATTCGTAATCTTCAATAACTTCTTCTTGCTGATCTTCATCTTCTTCTTGATGTTCTTCATCCCGGCTGTGTGTAAATTGCGTCAATACAGTGCAACTTTTTTGCAACCACATTAAGCACTGCATCCTTTTTACAGTTGCAAAAAATTTTGTTCAGCAGTTTTTCCGGTGCAAGTGGAAGCAAAGTTTCAGTTGGTTCTATAATGTGTCATCGACCAACTTTCAACCCCAATCTTTCGGGTCCAGCTGACCAAGCCACGCTTGAACTTGGTAATATACCCGAAAAAGATGTTGATGAGAAGCAACTGAGATTGGAGGAAGACAAGCTAATAGCACTTGTTTTTGATTCCGAGTGTTTTTAACGAAACATGCATATCGATGCTTATCTAAGCAGGTAGTTTGTTTAGGAGCTCCGTACATACAAAGAAGAAAGCGATTTCCGTTAGTGATAACTTCTTGTGGTGTTGAATTACTTCTTTTGAGAACTTCAGCACATTGAACAAAATCTTGTTTTTCAAACATTGCAAACACTGTTGTTTTACCTCGCCTATGAAATGCAGATGTCGTATCACAGCCTGTTATTGCGTGTAAAAATAGTATATGATTTTGACACTTTGCAACTGTTAATGAACTTTTGATGAATATATTGCTGATTGATTTTGAGCGTTTCTTGGTTTTAAGAAGAAGATAGTATTTTCAGTTTGAGTTCGAGCAGTGAGTAGTACGAGTAAGTCTACACCTCTACCAACAACAATAGTTGTATTTATCAAATTAAATTGCTCTCTACCTGTTTCAATAATCAGTGCATCGACGTCGTTTTTAGCTTGTTTCACCAATATGTTTTCAGCAGTAAACTTCTCTTTCAACATTGCAGTGAACCGAGATTTGTTGTGAGTATTTGTAAGAAATACTCACAACACAACTCCACAGCGGAGTGGCACTCAACGTTACTGTATACGATCAAACGCACACAATTTTACATATGTTGCTTCAGATAACACTAGTCTAAACATTAAGGGACTGGGTTTCATGTGACCTGATATTCTCATACACGGAAAATCCCATATTGCTAGGGTAGCAATATTAGAGTGGTCGCAAGGTTACTTTGTCGTTGTCAACAAGATATAAAGGGTACCGTGGTCGTAAGTTTACAGTGTGTCGCTGTCAGAGCGACAAAGTTTGCTAAAATCTAGCTATAAGGATGATACATGTACTTTGACAGTTATTGGATACTTACAATCTATTCCATTCTTTCAATCTATTTCCCACCCACGCATGCATTTTGAACTAAAATTATATTCAATTTACCTTTATGAAACTTTACCATGTAAAAATAGGTCAAGATTTTAGGCTATGCAAAAATGAACCGGCGCATGTAGCCATAGCAACGCCACCGTAACGCTGTCGCAGCTCTACCGTATAGGTCTCAGAGCGATACACTGTGGCTGCCGTAGAGATACGTATATTGCTACTACAGTGAAACTGTATCGCTACGAGAAATTAATAAGTCTGTAGCGCTGTCACAGCAATATGGAGTTTCCCGTGTAGTGTTACTTATGTATATTTGATATTTTAAACATAAGTTTAAATCACCAATAGAAACTATTTTTACTCATATTAAAGCCACAGTGGTATATACGTGACGTGCTTCTGCATACAATGACGCATACAATTTTCTGAATCGTTATATCGCAGAAACGGTAGCTTTCATGTAAAAAGTTATAAATACCTTTTTTATAGATAGTTTAATGATCTACAGTTTTTGTCTAAGGAATTTCGCGACGAAACTCATCGTTTTGAAGAAAATCGCGAAAAACCCATTTTTTTTACCTTTGACCTCTTGACAATTTTAAGAAAAATGGAGTCGAAAATAATAATGAAGTTTTTCTTCCAAATTGATAATTCTCAAGTTATTAACAATAAAGAATAACCAATCAGAAGCACGCGTTAGATATCCGAGAGTGTGTACGTAAACAAGTTCAGGGCGCATTATTGAAAATTCGTTTACGTTTGCAGTAGGTTGTGAGTGACTGGTGCAGTTTCACACTTTAGCGATATACAAAGATTGGACAAAATATCTTTTCCTAAAACTCTCGATTCTGTTACAGTACAAAAAAGATTGGGATATTCAAATTTTGTAGAATTATCTTGACTTCTTGTAGAATTCTCTATGAATCTGAAAAATTCTCTCAAAATTTGTGAAAGGCTTTTGGACACTGCTGAATTCTGTAGAAATCTCTCATGTTCTGGAAATTTTTCAAAAATCTGTACAATTAATTAGGATCCTTGTGGAATTCTCTAGAAATCTGTGAATACTGTTGAATTGTGTATAATCTGTAGAATCTGTGGAATCTCAGAAATCCTCTTGAAGTCTTGTAGAAGTCTCAAAAAATATGTGAAATTCTCGTAAATTCTTGCAAGCTTTTCTAAGAATATGTAAAATACTCGTGTGTTTCATAAAATTCCCCAGTAATTCATGGAATCATTCTAATTCCTGTAGACGACTCCTGAATACTTTTGAATTCTATTTATGTCCATTCGTGAAATCCTTGTAAATTTTTGCGGAATTCACTGAAAGTATGTGAAATGCATGTAAGTTTCCTAGGATTCCCTAGTAATTCGTGGAATTCTAATCAATTCTGTAGTTGACTCTGAAATACTTTTGAATCCTATTTATTTCCATTTAGTTTCATAGAACTCTCCGATCATCCGTGGGAATTCTTCCGACCCTTGTAGAATTCTATAGAAATATGTCAAATACTCATGAATTTCCTAAACTTTTTTGAAAATCTTCCGATTTCTGTAGAGGACTTGTAAACACTGTTCATTTTTGTATAGGTCCCTTTAATTTCAGAGAATTTTATGAAAATTTGTGGAATTCCCGTGAACTATTGTGGAAGTCTCCAGAAATCTGTGAAATCCTTATAAATTTTTGCGGAATTCACTGAAAGTATGTGAAATGCATGTAAGTTTCCTAGGATTCCCTAGTAATTCATGGAATTATAATAAATTCTGTAGTTGACTCTGAAATACTTTTGAATCCTTTTATTTCCATTTAGTTTCATAGAACTCTCCGATCATCCGTTGGAATTCCTCTGACCCTTGTAGAATTCTTTAGAAATATGTGAAATTCTCATGAATTTCCTAGATTTTTTTGAAAATCTTCCGATTTCTGTAGAGGACTTGTAAACACTGTTTATTTCTGTATATGTCCCTTTATATTCAGAGAGTTTTCTGAAAATTTCAGAAATTCCCGTGAACTATTGTGGAAGTCTCCAGAAATCTGTGAAGTCCTTGTAAATTTTTGCAGAATTCACTGAAAGTATGTGAAATGCATGTAAGTTCCCTAGGATTCCCTAGTAATTCATGGAATCCTTCTAAATTCTGTTGCGAATCTTAAATACTTTTGAATTCTATTCATGTCCATTCAGTTTTATAGACTTCTCCGATCATCCGTGAGAATTCCTTCGACCCTTGTAGATTTCTTTAGAAAAATGTAAAATACTCATGAATTTCCTAGACTTTTTTTAAAATCTTTCGATTTCTGTAGAGGACTTATAAATACTGTTCATTTTTGTATAGGTCCCTTTAATTTCAGAGAATTTTATGAAAATTTGTGAAGTTCCCGTGAACTATTGTGGAAGTCTCCAGAAATCTGTGAAATCCTTGTAAATTTTTGCGGAATTCACTGAAAGTATGTGAAATGCATGTAAGTTTCCTAGGATTCCTTAGTAATTCATGGAATCCTACTAAATTCTGTAGCGAATCTAAAATACTTTTGAATTCTATTTGCGTCTATTCAGTTTCATAGAACTCTCCGCTCATCCGTGGGAATTCTTCCGACCCTTGTAGAATTCTATAGAAATATGTAAAATACTCATGAATTTCCTAAACTTATTTGAAAATCTTCCGATTTCTGTAGAGGACTTGTAAACACTGTTCATTTTTGTATAGGTCCCTTTAATTTCAGAGAATTTTATGAAAATTTGTGGAATTCCCGTGAACTATTGTGGAAGTCTCCAGAAATCTGTAAAATCCTTATAAATTTTTGCAAAATTCACTGAAAGTATGTAAAATGCATGTAAGTTTCCTAGGATTCTCTAGTAATTCATGAAATTCTACTTAATTCTGTAGTTGACTCTTGA
This sequence comes from Neuroterus valhalla, assembly GCA_011762715.2. NCBI lineage: Eukaryota > Metazoa > Arthropoda > Insecta > Hymenoptera > Cynipidae > Neuroterus > Neuroterus valhalla. The sequence goes on from WSXT02055406.1 coordinate 4,987, forward strand.
ATACTTTCGAATCCTATTTATGTCCATTCAGTTTCCTAGAACTCCCCGATCATCCGTTGGAATCGCTCCGACCCTTGTAGAATTCTTTAGAAATATGTAAAATTCTCATGAATTTCCTAGATTTTTTTGAAAATTTGTGAAATTCCCGTGAACTATTGTGGAAGTCTCCTGAAATCTGTGAAGTCCTTGTGAATTTTTGCAGAATTCACTGAAAGTATGTTAAACGCATGTAAGTTTTCTAGGATTCCTTAGTAATTCATGGAATTCTACAATATTACTTTTCATGTCGCACAGTGGCTCCAAATGCCTAAAAGGTGGCCACAACTATCAAATGTTCATAAAATAGGCCAAATTTTATTACTAAGGGGTTTTCGAGGTCGCTGATTACGAATCCGGTGTCAAAAATTTCAAAAACAAAATGGCGGATCTAGTATGGTGGACGAGTATGCTGAATAAAGTTTTAATTCTTTTCAAAATTGGTGTAAGGGGCTTTTTCGGAGTCGCGTACTACGAATCCGGTTTCGAAAATTTCAAAAACAAAATGTCGGACCCTTTATGGTGGACGAGTAGGCTAAATAAAGTTTTAATTCTCTTCGAAATTGGTGTAACAATTGCTGTGACACTAGAATAAGTGAATTTGATTGTATGATTTGTTAACAACAATGATAAATATTGTTGGAAGAAAGTGAGTTGTGCACCAATTTTATTCTTTAGATGAAAAGAAGTGATTCCGCTTAAAAGACAAATTTTTGATGCATATAAATGCAGGATAAGTGAATTTGTTTATAAAAATTGTTCAAAACGATGACAAATGTTGTTTTATGAAACTTAAGTGTGTAGTATCCCTGTTTCTTAGATGAAAATGAAAGATTCAACGAAAAAGAAAAGTTTCCGATACACAGACATGCCAAATAAAAGAATTTCATCATAAAAATTGTTTATGACAATAAGAAATGTTGTTTCATGGAACCCTTATGTGTATTATTCTTGTTCTTTAGATGAAAATAAAAAATCCCACTGAAAAGAAAAGTTTTCGATACAGCGATATACCAAATAAAAGGATTTGTTTATAACAATGACAAATGTTGTTTCATGGAACTCTTATGTGTAATATTCTTCTTCTTCAGATGAAAATAAGAAATCCCACTGAAAAGAAAAGTTTTCGATTCACAGATATGCCAGATAAGTGAATTTGTTTATAGAAATTGTTTATAACAATGACAAATGTTGTTTCATGGAACTCTAGTGCGTAATATTCTTTTCCAGATGAAAATAAATGATTCCACAGAAAAGAAAAAGTTTTCGATGCACAGATGTTCCAAATAAGTGAATCTGTTTATAAAAATTGTTTTAACTATTAACTATAATTGTTATATGGTGCTTGTTTGCAATGAAAAATTGATCTTTCACATTTTTATAACAAAACCTATGTAAGTAATACATTCGAAATCCGAAAATGCAACAGTTAACAGTTATATCCATCAATTTGTTTATAACAATTGACCGAATACAGGATATTCATCTACAAGTTTCATTCTTATTCAAAAAAAGGAACTTTACTAATTTTACACCTTTGTGAAGAAATATCGATGAATGAGGCTATGTAAATATCGCAAATATAACCAATTGCAAATTATAAGCTCAATAGCAAATTATAAATGACAACTGGAAAAAAAGTGTACCTCTACGTTGAAGAATGATTTTTTATGATTATTTTTAACAAAAAAAGCTCTGATCCGTTGAAAAGTGAGGAGTCGGCTGACTTGTTTCCCAAAAAAGTGCTCCTTTACCCACTGTGGTGCCGCGGCGGCATGTAGGTGGGCCGAAATTACCAAATAAAAATTCACGTCAATGACAAGGTTGCGAAAGGTTGCATCTGATTTTCTGATACGTGCTAGAATTGCTTTAGTTGACTTTTTTAAAGGAAAACACAAGCGGTCGATCGCAGTTAAAATTATTTGTGCATGTTTTCATCAACGACTGCTAGCTGAAAATATAAGACCATACGGCAAAAAGTTTATAATTATTTTGATCAACAATCTTTTTTTCGAAATTCTGTTTGTGTAATTCAATTCCGAAAACTTTTTGAAAGAGATTTCGTCGCTGAAATTGTAAATCGCTTGATTTCTACGTAAATTACATGACTCCTATAACGACCAATTGATCAACGCTTGGAGAGCGCAACTTTAGAGAGAGCCGAAGAACATTATACGTAGATTCGAACTCTCTTTTCCGCTCTTTCGAGGTCTAAAAATAATAATAGGCAAATGCAAACTCTAGAAAACCATTGTGAAAAAATTATTTTTCTCGACTTTTCACCGCTTTTTAGGCATTTGGAATCACTGTGTGTCGGCGAGGCCTTTCCAGAGAGGAGAAACATGACCACAAAACACATGTTACACTCACTTTAAGTAAATATTTTATTCGCAAAGATTGAGCTAATAGCTTTTGTGAAGTAGAATTTAATCTGAAGGGTGAAAGGAATTGAGACCACTTGAGTTAACATCTGGAAATATAACCGTCTCGGGTAGAAATAATTTGACTTGGCTAGTTCTTGAGTCAAGACAGGCTTAAGACAAAACTCTAGTACGATCCCTAGCCCGTTTTGTAGGTTTCAGCAGGTCATTACTGATCACCTTCAAATTTTTTAGATTATTTATATTATTAATCTTCGGAGCATCTACCTTGCATACATTCAAAAGTTTGTCTTTTCGCAACAATATTGTTTCTTTGTTTCGAAAAGTTTACTAGATACGTATGAAGAATAAAGATTTTAATCTCTGTTGAGAAATTTTAGTTACTTGTTATTGTCCGGATCCATAGGGCTCAAATTGTCGATTTGAAATGAATGTGCTGAAAAATTGTAAGTCCTTCTGGCTATGAAACTTCAATCAGGATCCCTTCCTGGTACTAGATATGACCAGGTGTTGCCTCGTTCAAAGAGTTTAAAAAATTTAAAGAGAATAAAGAGTTCAGTGTATAATAGGCGATAGAATTTACAAACGAAATCTCATGTTATTTTGACCCTGGTAATGTTGAATCCTTATCGCTGTTCCCTTGAAGTTTGAGCTATAAAATTTGAAATATAGTTTATATCTTAAACTTAAAATAACACTCCTTATCAGAGATCAGTCTACGTCGACCTTTCTTTCACCCCTATCAGGGAACTCAATCATAAACGCATGATCTAAATTTTCGACGTATATGTCTTGATTATGGCAACCAACCAGACAGCCTTTTCAAGTCAAATCGGAGACGAGCCAAGACGAATCCATGTCCCTATTCTTTTACTCGGCGCATTAATGAAAATTTATGGAATTTCTTCTCTCTGGACAGACCTGATGTAGACATTGAAATTCATTATAAATATTTTCTCTTTTATTTAAGGATCAATGATTAATTCCGATGCAAGGCATGATGTCTACACTCTAAATAAGTCACCATTTGAGATCCGAATGACTTTAAACATTCGAAATTTGCAGAAGCAAGATATAGGCTCTTATGTGTGCACAGCGAAGAACTCTCTGGGCGACATAGAAAGTAGCATTCGTCTATATGGTGAGTGGAATAATTTAAAATATCATGTGCGTGGACGTTATAATGTTGTTTAGTATAGGAAATTAATACTAATCGAACTCTACGCTTTACCAAGCATACGATTTGCTTTTCTACGGGAAAGACAGCTTTTAGAGTAGACGGGAGTCAACCTCGAATTTTCAATAGCGATGAGAAGAGAGAGGTTAGATCGCTTGATATGAAATTCACAGGAACCTTGTTGAACATGCGATAGAACCTCAATTACATAGTTATAGAAAAAAAATCTGATTTCCATCAGCGAAAATTTTCAATCTCCTAGTAGATTGATGATAAAATATCAATTATACGTGTATGGCGGGAGCGCCTACCAGGGAGGGAAATAGGAACTGGATACTGAGAGCCAAGGCTGAACACAATAAAAAGAGCGTTATTAAAATGAAGTGTCGTTTATTTCGACTTACAGTGTCGTCTGTTGACCACTCGGAGCGACGGCAAGACGGGTGGGTTTTGAAACCTGGTTGGGATCCTCGTGAAGGCACAGGTCTCAGCTGTTGGTGGGCCAAGGTAGAGCACAGGACACACGCGAGACAAAATGGTGGTTTTTGCCGGCGGGCAGACCAGGACTGAGGCGGCAAGTAACGGTCCGACGCAAGAGGACTCGGGACCCCTCGGACGGTTCCGCTTCGCCTCGGGCACGACCCAGCAACCCTTCTATACAGGGCCGCGCCGAGTTACCCTTCTTATGTAACATTTCTGTTAGACCCCCCCTCCACCATATAGGTTCGGCTTTACGCCTGAAAACTTCTAAGTTCTTTGTCCAGTTCAGTCACGGTTTGCTCGTCGACATTCAGGTCTATCTCCCAGGTGGGGTTTGTTGCTATTTTTTGGTTCATTTTTGTCACATCTATATCCAGCAGGTTTTGGATTTTCCTGTTAATGCATTCTCACCCCCCTTTCATGTATGTCTTTCCGTCAGTGTTTGGCAGTGGCGGACTGGCCAAAGGTTGGAAGGCGGGAGGCCCCCCAGCGCCCACCCCATCAGTCACCCCCCTGAGGCATGTAGGCTCCCTCTTAGATCATTTTTTTGAACAATATAAATGTTTTAATGTTAAGCATGAGAGAGTTATAAGAAATCTAACAAAATGTTACTTCTTATACGTACTGTACTTCATAAGACATCAAATCATCGAAACATAACGATCGTTCATGAATTCCAAATTATACTTCCAGAGCAAACAAAAGTTTTATAAGGATTGAGTCGTTTGTCGTTCGAGGACTCATAACCAAGCGAAAAAAATTGTATACACTTGCATATAATGTAATTTTTTCTCATTATATACAGCATCAGAAATGTAGTGATACAGTTAATTAAATTTTCGTTGTTTTAGAGATATGTCCAATAAAAAGAATCTAATAATTCCCGAAAATTCATTATTATTCCCTTTCTAGTTTCACTTTTTAACCGTTTTCCTGCTTTTCGAAGTATTCTTAATTGGAGTAGATCAATATTTAGAATTATGGAATGTATGTTAATTGAAGCATGAAAAGATAAAAATTTTTACTTCTCGTCCATGAGACAATTTTATTTCGAGAAGAAACGATTTTGAGAAGTTGGTACTTTGACGGTTTGGTACCCTGCTATGCAACAGTTAAAGGTAATACTTTTCTTTTTGCTCTTTAGGAAGGCGCCCCTACCTAGTGACAACCCGCGGGCGCCCTCAGGTACCCAGTCCGCTACTGGTGTTTGGGGTTGAGTAATTTAGTCTGTATCTAGAAGGTCTGTTATTTCAAAATGAGTCATGTACGATATAAATTGATGTGGGTATTTTTTTGCTGCAAAATTGGCATTCGATTGACTCCGAGTTATTCCCAAGTCCCTCCTTTAACAGTGCTTTGTCGTTGACGATTCTCTGATTCCAGTTTTTCTCCATAGTTCCTGGTTGTCTGTAACTCTTCCGAAAAACAAGAAAAAAGAAAATATGTATGCGCATGGATTCGATAATGATTTGAACTCAAATTTATCCTTAATTGGACGTTTATTTCTGCTTAATGATTAGTTAGTACAGTGAAAAAATATAAATCATACAAATTAAAGTTATTATTGTCCTGTGTTTAAGTGCTAGACAGTATGGTAAAGGGATCATAGAAAATAAATAATAATGTGTGTGTGGTATATGGTAAAGCGAAAAAGGTCAAAGGAAGAAAATGTTCGGAAATTAGTCCTTCTTCATCTTTGGTTTTTTTGTTGTTCGAAGATGGATTCTCGGGCCTCCCTCCTGCATTTTTCGCAGTGTGTACGCCATTCTTTCCAAATGCTTCTCTCTTCTTCCCTCCTTTCCCCTTCCCCCGGTTTTCCTGCTCCTTGCTATTTTTTTGTTTTCTTATATTATTTTCAGGGGTTTTTCCAAACTGCTTCTCTTTTCTTGGTCGATTCTCTCTTTTCGTCTTCTTTCTGCCGTTTCTCCCTCTAATTTCAGTACTTTTAGTCTCTGATTGAATTCGTCCCGTAGTTTCATGCTATTGTGGTACGCTTTTCTTTCGAATTCTAGTGAAAGTTACAGCATCTACTCCTGCAGTTCGTGAGTCATATTGTTGTCCAGTTATGGTTTAACCTCTTCTACTTCTGCGTAACCTACGTTGTAGTTATCTTCGGTAGTGAAGTTTTGCTCGATTTCACCCCCCACGGCTCCTTCCTCGTCTGTCTCTTCCTCCAGTGGAGTGACTTCTTCTGTTGTCGTGACATTGTTGTTGGTGGTTTGGTTTCCCAGCATACGTCGGACGTGACGGTGTGGGTGATATTTGATTTCTTTTTCCGGTATTCCGTTTAGTCTCATATGCAGCCATTTCATTGCCTGGCAGTTATGTGTGTGTTGGTCCATTCTGGCTTCGTAAATGGTATTTTGACAATAGAAGCATTTCTCCGCTGGTTCCATTATCCTAAAGGTTAAGATACGTACTGTCTCTATGTCCTTATTATCTAGTGAGTCGGTGTTTTAGGAGTCATTTAGGTAAGTTTTTGGGTCGAACGTTAAATTTTCTCCATAACATAATTTCCCCGCCTTCATACTATTATCTATTTTGAACCATTCATCATTTGCACTTTCCAACTTAAGATCATTGATCTTCCATTCACCTATAGTTTTTCCTTCATGGTTTTTTAATTCATAAATCGTTGGAGAAATCTTTTCCTTAATAATGAACGGACCTTTGTTATTATCGTATAATTTCCCTGTCTTTCTATCAGCCTTACTTGATAATTTCGTAACTACTTTTAGTACCTTATCGCCTACCTTATATTCTATTGGTCTTCTTCTCAAGTTATACCTCCTTGTCTGTTTGTCATTTGCCTTATCTAAATTCTTTTGGACCTCTTCTTTTATGATCTGTAGATTCCTAAGTCTGTCCGACCATTTATCAACATTCTGGAATTCGATGTCGCTATCGTTTTCCAAATTTCTTCTAAGGGATTGGAGTGGTTCCATTTCGCGGCCTTGGTTCAAGAACGCTGGTGTAAATTGGGTCGACGAGTTTTCACTTGTGTTTATTGCAAACTGCAAATCGTCGATGTGTTCGTCCCAGGTAGAGTGATCGTTTTCTAAGTAGGTTTTAATGATCTGTTTAATTGTCCTATTATATCGCTCTGTCGGGTTTGCTTGTGGGTAATATTTAGGTGTTTTTGTGTGTCTAATACCGAATTTTTCAGTTAGGTCCTTCAAGGTTTTATACAAGGATTCAGTGCCATTGTCGATATGGAGAATCCGCGGTGTCCCCCAACGCGAAATAGGACTCGCTATCGATATTGCCATCTTTGAAGAGATTTTCTCTTCTTTAGGACTCGCGATCGAAATTGCCATCTTGCAAGAACTCTTCTCTTCTTCAGGACTCCCTATCGAAATTGCCATCTTTGAAGAGCTTTCCTCTTCTTCAGGACTCGCTATCGATATTGCCATCTTTGGAGAGATTTTCTCTTCTTTAGGACTCGCTATCGGAATTGCCATCTTTTCAGAACTCTTCTCTCCTTCAGGACTTGCTACTGAAATTGCAATCTTTAAAGAGCTTTTCTCTCCTTCAGGGCTCGCTATCGATATTGACATCTATGAAGGCTTTCCCTTCTTAAGGACTGGATATCAATATTACCATCTTCAAAGAGCCTTTCTCTCCTTCAGGACTCGCTATTTCAATTGCTATTTTCGAAGAGATTTTTCCTTCTTCAGGTCTCGCAAATGATATTGCCATCTTTGAATATTTTTTCTCTTCTCCAGCACTTGCTATCGAAATTGCCAACTTTGAAGAGTTTTT
>WSXT02055417.1:0-12822 GCA_011762715.2 Neuroterus valhalla
TTGATAAAAACAAAATTTTCAGAGTTGTGGAATTTTCAAAATTCAAAAATTTGAAGAAAATGATAATTTTCAGCCAAGTAACAAAAGATTGAAAGCAAGTCAGCGAGAAGAAATTTTTTTTTCTGAAGCTTGACAAGATCGCGAATGAAACTTTTTGAACTTTCTCGAAAAATCGAAAATTCCCACTTGGGATCGCACAAAAAATAATGAAAAATAATCTCTGAACTTGATAACTTTCGAAAGAATGATCATATTCGATCGTGCTTTGGCACCCATTATGAGGGACCAAAAAGACAAGTCAACTTCGTCAACCAGCTATTTTTGATGGAAAATGAAGGGGGAGGAGCATTTTGAAAATGTTTTTGGACTTTTTTTCCAAGACTTAAAAATTCAAGGTACGGTTTCTTGTAGCAGGCAAAAGTGAGACAATTTATCCTAATGAATTTTTTTTATAAACAAAATTGTCGAAGTTGTGGCATTTTCAAGATTCAAAAATCTAAACAGAAAATGTGAACTTTTAGCCAAATAACGCAAGATTAAAAAGGAAGCCAGAGAGAAAAAATTTTTCTTTCTGGGAGCCCTACAAGATCGCGAATGCAACTTTTTGAATTTTTTCAAAAAATCGCAGAATCCCATTTTGATCGCACAAAAAATAATGAAAAATAATCTGTGAACTCGATAACTTTTGAAAGAATGATCATATCCAATTGCGCTTTGGCATATTTTTTCAAAACCGGAATAGAAAGGACGAGTATGTTTACCAGCTGTTTTGGATGGAAAATCTAAGAGGGAGAGCATTTTGAAAATTGTTTTATATTTTTTTCTTCCAAGAATCAAAAATCGTAAGTACGATTTCTTCTAGTAGGTAAAAAGTGAAACAATCTGTGCTCTTGATTTGTTTTGATAAAAAAAATGGTCAGAGTTTTGGAATTTTCAAAATTCAAAAAAAGAAGCGAAAATAAGAAGTTTTAGCTAAATAACGCAAGATTAAAAAAAAATAAAAAAGGTTTCTTCTTGAGAGCCGTACAAGATCGTTTATATAACTTTTCGAATTTTCTAAAAAAATCGAAAATTTCAATTTTGATAGCACAAAAAAATAATGAAAAATGAACTGTGAACTCGATAACTTTCGATAAAATGATCATATCGGATTGTGCTTCGGCACAATCTTTCAAGGCCGCGAAAGAAAGGACAAGTTTGTTAATTAGCCATTTATGACCAATGGTTCTGGTTTTACCCATCAAAATCGCTTTTTGAAAAATCAAAAATGCATGTTTATTTTTTTTTTATCATGACAACGCTTTTTAAACAATGAAAAATTCAATTTACTAGTCAAACTATGCGGGACGTAATTATCAGTGGTGAGTTATGTGAGGCCAACAGAGCCTTTAGTAAACTTATTATGAAAAAAGTTTATCAAAAATAAAAAAAATGCAATAATCTTCATAGAAGTGGAGGTTTTCAGGAGTTTTGCAATATTTCCAATTCTTTGTTTGCATTACACTGTAAACTGAATCAAACACATATGAAGCCATGCGCGAAGCGCGAGGTGAAGAATAAAGAGCGCGTAGCGCGAGGTAACTACAATTTTGAGCGCGAAGCGCGAGATCCCAATGACGCGCGCCCTAGGCGTGCTGAAACTTGCGAGCAGAGTGCGCAGTGCGCCATGAGAATGTGCCTGCGCGGCGGGCAGATTTTTTACGATACGTTTTATGACGCCTGTTCCTCTAACTTTTTATAGAATTCTATCTTTATGCACAGATTTTCGATGAAAAAAAATTGATCCAAGTATGGAAATTGTGACTCATGAATTTTCAAGACAGTTTCTACAGTTGTTTCATACCTATCTAAAAAAAAAAGCATGAGGGCTGTGAAATGGACAAGAGCCAAAATGTTGCATGCTTTGCGAAGAAGCTTAAAAAATGATCATGACACACAAATGAAGACTCTGAGCGAAACATTGACGGAAATGATGACAGTTATGATAGCAAATAGTTTCTGTTGATTCATTAAACTATTGTTTCAATTGAATAGTTCAGTAACGAAATATGCACTTCGGTATTTTACACTGTTATCTAATAATAATAATACGCATGACTGCGTTAACATTCAGGTTCTAAATATTAAGCAGCACTCCCTGGGGCACTAGCGCTAGAACATGTTTGAAGGATTCGTTGAAAAACTGAGTCACGGCGTTAGAGGGCAAGCGATTCTCCGCTGAAAGACCCTAAGCAATACTTATACCTTCAACCATTTTTAGCGTACAAGTCGGCTATATTGTATCAGGTACCATGAATTTAGTATTTAAAGATAGAAATCTTTGTATGCTCTTGGGGCTTAGGTCGGCCATTTTGTGCCTGCTGTTTTTAATTTTCAAGGTCAGACCCTGAATTTGCGAACCTTGAAAACCCTGCGTGACGAATTCAGAGTAGATGCGTACATTTCTTCATTTTCTGTCAGGAATCTAAGAGTAAATGAGGAGATGTTCAGGAAAGAGAGATATTGGCTTGTCAAGGGAGTGGAGGAGGGCGAAGTTGGCGAAAATTTCGGAACCACGTCAGGATGAATGAATAGCAAAATTTTTTGTTGACGCATTCTGCTTGCCACATCTAATCTTTCATTCTGGTTTATGAGACTAGGGTATCTGAATTCTATCACGAAGCTCACGTTAGCGTCCATGCTACTGATGATGTTTTCGCGCTGCCCAGTTGGCGAAACATCTCGTGAGCATGGTAAACGTCTGCTCCGCGAGTAAATTCCTCTTACTGTCAGTACATGAAATAATGCACACATTTTTGATCACATATTATATGAAAGTCTAAGAATTTAGTTTATCATATAAAATGAGTGAGGAGTTTGTCCCGTTACTTATGTCTGCGATAGGTTGGCGTATTAAAATTTTTCAAATTCATGGCAAATTTGCCCTTTCATATACTGTCATTATGTGATCTCATAATGTATAAGTCTCTTTCCAAAAAAACTGTCTCTTATACCTCCAGTTTTGAAGTTCTCCCCTACGACAGGCATAAAGTTTTGTATATTTCATGAAAGAAAGGGTTTTCGAATTTAACATTGTCAAATAGGAATATAATGCTTCAATTCATTGGAGATATAACTAGAAATTCATAAGATATTATGTTTTGATATTTACCAAAAGAGAAGCGAGCCGTTAAAGTAAAAAAGAGGATATGAAGGACCCTCATGATATTCTGCTACAGGGAAACAGAGTTAGGCACAATTTTTTTGTTTTGTTTTGACAGACAAATGTTCTTTTGTATATTTCGAAGAATTCACTAGTCCAGATTGAATTTCACGTTCAGAATTATTCCGATAAAAGGAAGTATGCAATAAAACTGTTTACTTCTAAGAAAGTCGTAAGTGTGATAATTTGAAAAATTTTTGTTCAAGAGTTTTGTGCGCATTTGAAAATGAAATAAGTATGAGTTAAGTCCGTTTGCCTCTAAAGAAGTCGTTAATGTGATAATTCAGAAAATTTCCGTTCTCGAGTTCTATGAATCTCTGCAAAAAATACAATATAATACAATATCATACAATACAATACAATATAATATTCTTGTAAAACTATTCATATCTTAAAAATGCACTCTTTCTAAAAAATATTGAATGATCTATTGCGATGTTATTGAAATATCTTCAAACTTTCTTGCAATACCATTTCATTTCTCGGTGTACAGAGATTAAAAAATTAATTCATTCCATGAACTTGCTTCCAAACGAATTTGATTTTTAACAAAGCGTTAGTTATATTCCTTATTTTCGAAGAATTTTTGGAATATTTCTATTCCTATAAATTACACAGGTCCAATACGGAGTCATATGTATTGGGCACAATTCAATTTCCGTAGAAAATATGAACCATTTCACAAAAAGAAACTTTTTCATCCATAGTAAACATCGTAAACACTTTCGTTGTTCTAGAAACTTTTCGAACAAAATCATGTCAAAATGTATATCATGTATGTATTCTATAAGATTTTAGAAAAAATAAAGCTTTCAAAGATTTAAACAACGGAAAGGATGTTCCTTAGCAGAAGTTGAATCCTTCTCAATTTTTTTCGTCTTGAAATGAACCTTTGTACCAACGACAATTTTCAATTTAAACAAAAAAAAAATAAAGAAATATAAGAATAAGGCAAGTGGAAATCAGTGAAAACTAAAATTCTTATATTTAAAATATACTGAGTTTAAAATGTGCACTTTGATCAAACTTCTGGTGCGATGGGAACTGTGGGACGCTTCTTGCACTTTCAATCCTGAGGATGCTTATTTTATCCCTTAGAGCACATTTCAAAGTACCTAAAATGCTCTCTATCACTAAACCGAAAAATGCAATTTTACTCATAAGAGTACTGATAACGAAAACACAAAATGAAGTTCAGAAGAGCGGGAGAGGCCTACGTCTACTTCAGCTCTAGTGGTTATGCATATTCCTTAATACTTCATGGCTCATTTTGGAGAATTTCAAATACGCTCTATCGCACAGGTAACGAGGGGGAAAGGGCAGCTGGTCATCAATGCCTTCTTATCCTCTTCGATCCATTTCAAATGATTCCAAATGCGCTATATTGCACTGCCGAAAAATTCTTTTGCGCTCAGTGATAAGTACTGATGATCTAAGTGCAAAATCTCTCCGACTCATTCCAGAGGATTTCAAACGCGCACCTACTATATGTGCATTATATGGGAAATGTTTTTAAAGAACTTATTCACAAGTCATGGGTCAAAACAAACTACTTTTGGAATTCAAAACTACGGGACCTTACAGTTCAATCTTTGATTTCCTAGAGGTGCGAACATTCGAAGAAAAATTTGAAATGAAACATTCATTATCATTTTTATCAATCTACCTGTTGACTTCAATAATCGTTTTTCATAAAGGTGTGTACTTTATTCCAATGAATTAAAATATTTAAATAAGTCCGAAATCGAAGATTTATCAATTTCTCGGCTTTAAACAATTGGAACATGTGACGCTGCATAAGAGAACGTGCCTTAGTTCCTCTATCACACGGCAGGAGAACAATATGCCAAAAGTCAAAATTAGCAATGATACATGTCTTCAAAGGACATTTTTCATAATGGGCAGTTCAGCTTGTTTTCCCGAGAAAATTCCCGCCTTGAAAAATTCCGCATCTGACTAAAAAACAGCTGAAAATCTTCGATTTGTTATCCCTCTCGAAAAAAAGTGTGTACGCATTCGGCCCTGAATTAGTCAGAGAAAGATTTCTCCCACGAAACCATTCATGTTCGACCCGCGTTTGGGGTAGAAGTAAGTACAAATACCCTAAAATTTTTTTTGAGACTTAGAACATGATAAAATCCTTCATATCCCCGAGGGGACCTTCGAAATATTCTACTCTGCAGGTCCAAACCTATATATTCCAAATTTCGTTTAGGAATCCTTTAACCTTGGGTCATGCTCTGTGAATCCTTTGAATTCCATCAGTGAAATTTACGAAATTGTACAGGAGCAAAACATGGGATCCACACTGCTCATAATTCTGTGCAGAATAGTAATGAGAGACTCATAACTCTGTGTTCAGAGTTACATGTACTTCGTATTCCATCTTCGGTTCCCAGCTAAGGTATTGTAATACCCAAGAGCTGTATTCTTTTTGGGAAATGAAGTTACGCAAAAAAAAGTTTCAGCATGAAAGGTGCTGGTAATAGTTCAGGTCGTTTGGATTCTTTGCAAGGCACAATAAGAAGTAAACTCTACGTGAAATGTGTAACAGGACCCTACGGCGCACTATAAACTATTTCGATTGAAGGTGCGCACGTTCTACACGTGTGAGTGAAGTGTGAGGGTGGAAGTTTGGAAGGTGATTAAAGGTGCAGGAAGTAAGAGGAGAAAATAAAAAGGATTTTTTATTGAGTAGAATAGTCAGGGTTCAGGTGAAAAGGAAAAGTAAGGTTAGGTCGACAAAAAGGTAGGCCTATTTGTATTTCAGAGATTGAGCAGGTAAGGGTAGCAAGCGGGTGGATTGCATTGCTAGGAAGGTGAAGTGGTGTCTGCAAGGACTTTTTGGGGTGGAACAAAGGGGAAAGAGGGTAATAACAGGGTTGAGTGAAGCAGAGAGAGAGGGCATAAAGGCGAGAACGCAAAACAGAGACATCTTTTGGTTGGAGTAGGATGGAGGAATCTCAGTTAACGAAGGATGGGAAGGTAGTTACCAAGCAGCAAAGTGATAACGAGAGCGTCGGGAGTGAAGATTCGATTCGCCCTCATTGAATTTTTTAAGTAAGATTTCTTGTCAGATGTCAGGGAGAAGAAATTTAGTATCGTCAAAAGTGGGGAAAATAGGTGTCGAAGGAGGAGCAGTATAAGAACTATTCAACATGCAGTATGGCGATCTACAATTGCCAATATTAAGTATGAGAAGAGAGCATAAGTAAATATTCTTATCATGAAGATTCAGATTAGAACAGAAGAAACTCTGAAAAAACTTGAAATTGAGGAAATGAGCTATGCAGGTAAACAAGATGAAAAGGGAGTATGGATTAGCCAACAAAGATATCAATTTACCTAGGTTGAAGAAAGGTTAAAAAAACAGAGATTGTACAAATTCGAAAGAAATTGATAATGGGAAGAACTTGCCTCATGGTTGGTATTGTATAATTCCAATATATTGTAGGCTATAATTCGAAAACCAGAAAACAGTCGTAGTTGGATCCGGCGCATCCATTTTCGTGCCAAACCTGTGTTATTTAATTTCATTGTACATCTCTGATCCTAACAACCATCTTTCAATCTTATCATTTATGTTCATTTCGTTTAGCGATAACTGCAGGGGAAGTCTGTCAGGATTAGAAATTCGATACCGTGCAAATACATTATAAAACGTGGGAAAGTGTAAACACTTGAGAGTGTTTCCAGCTCTAAACTGTGAAGTCTTGTTCTGTAATCTGAGGTTCTTTTTGAGAACTAAAAATTGTTTGTTATTCCTCATCAGCTCCTCGTTAGAGCAAGACTGCTTCTAAACCCAATTCGTTAGCATCGCAGTGCAGTTTTGTCTTGTCATTTGGATGTTTAGTGCCAGAAATGAGAGGTAAGACCTTAGAATTTTCGCTTCTCATCTCTGATCAGTTTTATTCCAACTGGTGAAAAGCAATCAAGTCGGTCTCCACTAATTTAAAAGTATTGTGACGCGTTTTTGCGGCAGTCTGACTGTAATGGAAAATACTTGAAGTGATTGAAAAATGGATTTGTACTAGTGTTCGTGGTAGTATTCAGTTATTCGTGTAACTTATAACTAGACCTGTCTTTCTAATCCTAACAATAGGAGGAGGTCCTCCTTCGTACAGGGAAAAAGACCTAAAGTACTGCGGAATTCGGCGACATCGTTGAGTCCGAGATAACAAAGGAGAGGAGTGTTTTTTCAGCAACAATTTAAACCACGGTCGTTTTATCCAATGTTTTCTACCTTTACCGTGTGTCGAATAAATAAAAGATTCCTTTGCTACATTCAAGAGGATTGAAATATTCATATTCAGGATCAGATGCCTCTAAAGACGACCTTCCGGACTCTACTTTTTTCCTAGAGGGTCCTGGTCCCATACTTAAGAACGTTTCGCGATTTCAATCTCGATTCTCAGGTCTCCTCATTATCGAGGATTCTGAGTGCTTACTCTTAACAGAACAAAAACTATCCACGATTCGAATGATCAATGCGGGTTCCCCTTACCCAGAAGGGTCCCGGGTTATTCAATTAAAATCCACGGAATAGTGCTTACCCCTGGTTTCTCCGAGGATTCAGTGTCCCATAGTGATCCAGCTCTTGATTCCGGGTTCTTCTCATTACTGAAGATTCTGGCTACTCTATTCGAACGTAGCAAAAAATGTTGGTGATATGAAACCTGTTTCTGGGCTCTTCTTACTCGGAAGAGAAATATTCCCAGGCTTCTTATCGTTGGAGATGATTTGCATTCCATTCTGAATTCCGGGTTCTCCTAATACTGGAGGGTTTATATTTCTGAATCCGCAGAAAATTGGCACATACCGGATCCTCCTCAAGCATGAAGGTTTCGCGTTAATTCATCTAAGAGGATTGCAAATCAAATGCCCTCACTCAGTTACCCTTATTCAAAAGGGTCTCGGGTTATCGCCTCCAGATTTCCGGTTTCTTTTAATTTATCACGATGCCTGAGAGAGGTTCCATCACTTCCCCTGGACTGGATTTCAACCCTCGAGGTAGCACCTGGCGAACTATCAACTGTTGTTAGGAAGAAAAAACAGTTCCGCAACACCTAGGGTTCCGCCTTCGACAATTGAGAGCTACCGTCATTCCTGAGCTACCTCAAGCGCTCCCGTCTGCAAGTAATGCCAAGTAAGACGACAAAGTTTCCCTAAAGGCCATCACCCAATGTTCTGAAGGTACCCCTCGGAACTTCCGAAATACATAAGCGACATCTGGAGGCGCATGAGTTGGCCCTTATCGAATTCGTAGACTTCATCCCAGGACCGAAAGAGTTACGAGGCCTAAGAATCGCTATCATGCGAAGGAACCCCAGAAATGACTGTCTAGGAAACACTCGACCAAGCGAGCAAAACCGAAATGCTCTTATAAGGAAAGAACAGACGGACAACAGCAATCATCCACGTTTTCCAAGAGCAAAGAGCAACCGAGCCCTTACAAACGCCAAAAATCCGTTATTGTCCGACCTACAAAAGTAGAAGAGACTCACAAGATCTGAGATAAGAAAAGCTCAATACCTTCTTTAATTAAACCAATTCTTATGCATGCGTTGAAAATCCTACTTTTCGGTCTGCCTTGAATCTTCTTTGGTTGTCAACTCAACCTACAGGAATTTGAGACTAGAAAACTTCAATGCAATTTCATGCAATAGCATTTTCTATCGAACATTATTATGATCCTCCGAGTATTATTATTTGCAAGTTTTATGTATGCCTGCGGATAAATGAATTGAATAATAGAGCTCCTACCTTCTTAGAATTTTTCGCATTTAATTCAGGGAGGAGGTTTAGAGAAAATATACAACATTTATTCCGGTCTTTAAAGATGATTCTTCTTTTACAAATTTTGATGCTTTTATCATTCTCTGGCTCTCACCTTTTCATTTCGAACCTGCTTCTCCTCTCTCCAAACCTTCTCTGACTGAGGCATGCTTGTGCGATTTGGCTCCCCTCTCTCCTCTTCTGCTTTTTTTCAAACTCCGATGCCCTGCATCTGCAGGAATAGTATTTTTTCTATTCTCAGTTCATGTCTCAGCGTATATCCTGGGGACCTCTGACTAACCCCTATGACTCAACTCGAAAATGATTCGTAAAGAATTCTCACTCTCTTTCACTTGCTTCACCTCTAAGTTGCTTCTTTTCAACACAAGATGGCTCATACTAGCAAATCGGAAATTTACACTCTCATCTTCAATCATTATTGGATCTTCTTTTTTCTTTGCTCGGCACTTGGCTCATTACTCCACCCGCACACACTATCCCGTTTCTAGTAACGGAATGCCTCTATCACCTCATTCATTTCTCTGTCAAGCTGCTTTTTTATGCTACCTTATCTTTCTCTTCCTCTTTTGGCTTCCTACAGAGTCTGCCAATATGAAACGGAACAAAAGCGATTTTAGCGAAAAACTTCGCCTGAGTCCTCTCTCATCCCGATATCATCTCCTTTCTATTTCCTGTCCTTATTCTCAACGCAGTCCTCTCATCCTTGAACCGATTGACACAGCACCCTTTTTTACTAAATCAAACGCTATTTTGAAGTTCACAAAAAAGGCTACTAGTTTTCGTCTATTCGGCTTCCAATTCTCATTCACTGGATAGTTCGGGACAAAAATGAAATGAATTTTTCCCGTTCCTCTCCTCATTCTGAATCTTTATAAATAATACAAATAACAGTCAATCATTTTCCCGTATTTTTGCGAAATATTCATATTGACATAATCGTCTCTGCTCTACTTTAACTCGTCATGCTATCAAATAAATGAATGTTTCGAAACCCTTGAATTTGAATCTTTTAGATCGTGCAAAAGTGATTGTCCCCAAATTATGCCCTTGAACGATGTCATCTTTACGATTTCATTAGAATTTATTCTATGAGAAAAAAATTTTAATGAAGAAGTCGTTAGTCCAACCCTTACGGAAAATTACTCCGTCCTTGACAACATGCGCTATTCAACATTGAGACACTTTGGATAAAATTTATCCGACTTTTTGAGAAAGCAATGAAAAATTTCTAGCATTATCGAAAACGTCACGTCAATACTACACTTTTGGAAAACGAGCTTGAGATATACAGACCTTCGCAAAAGTTTTGTGCTACTTTGAGTATTATTAATACGCTAGCTTATAGGTGTAGCTAGAGGACTACGAGAAAAATTCAATGGTCGAGTCTTTACTAAGGTCCAAATTTGGAAACCTCTCCCGTAATACATTATTTGATATCTCTGCATTATATTTTTTTGGTGCATTGAGTTATTTATGATTAGGAAATTCAGTTTGGGTGATTCAGGAATCCCTCCGATTTATAGAATTTCATTTTCAGAGATAGACAACTAAAAGAGCAGGTTTCCGCAGGTGGTTCACATATCGTTTGGATGATGTATTGTTTGGGAATCCTTTCCATTTGTTTCATGAGATCTCAAACGCAGAGTTGAATTATGATTGTTTTCCTCTCTCTCCCTTTCGTAGGTTATGTTCTCTTGTTTTTCTCTCTAATGTTCTGTTTCTCCTGTCGCAAGTTATCTTTCTCTCGCATGAAAACAGTTTTGTATACAAGGCAGTTGATGACTGATTGCTTTTGAGATGGGTGGTCTCACAGGGAAGGATGTAGATATCTGTTTTAATGAGTAGGTTTTCTTTAAACTCTACGTATCAATGTGTTCACGGATATTCTATAGAATGATACTTCTCAGGCATGTGCTTTTCCGCTCCGCACGACTGTTGTTGAAAAAATCGAAAAATTTGAGTGCTTCATCCAGCCCATGTCTCAGAATCACTAAAGTTTCGCCAAAGTGACGGCATAAAAATTCTGGATTAGGCTTGATTCAACTAAAGATTTCAATTTCCATATATTCCATAAAGATTTTGGCTATAGAAGGTAAGATTAGAGTTTCCATAGCTGGCTCTTCGGAGGTTTGTTTGTAGAATTGTTCTTTAGAGGAGAAATAATAATCAATAGGACAGTGTTGTACTTTTTTCCGAAGAAGCGTGCTAGGTTTTGGGTTGGTGATTCATAACGATGACGATCAGTCTAAGCACAATGTTGTTTTGGTGGATTTTAGGGAGTCCGTAAACTGTTGAGAAAAAAGGGTTCTTGTTTTTCTGAATATTTTTTTCGGAAGGGCTTCTTCAAGTTTCTTGTATGCGTCGTCAGTTCAAAGTTCTATGGTATCATCAATTTTTTTTTTTGCTTTTTTCTGCGGTCAGCATTATGATGTCTTTATTCAATTTGAGGTACGCGATTGCTCACTTTTGCCGCTTTCTTGCGGTGAAGGAGAGAAGTTTGGCTTGGCGTGAATATTAGCCCTTCTACGTCGTACGTCGTCCGCTTCTTGAAATGGAAGGGTACATATTATTGTGCGGCCTAGGCCGCACAATGGTTCCAAATACCTTAAAGGTGGACAAAACTTTAGAATGTGTATGAAATAGGCCGAAATAGATAAAAAATTTCAAAAACAAAATGGCGGATTCAATATGGTGGACGAGTAGGCTAAATAAAGTTTTGATTCTTTTCAAAATTGGTGTAAAAGGGTTTTTGAGGTCGCTGACTACGTACCCGGTTTCAAAAATTTCAAAAACAAGATGGCGGATCCAAAATGGTGGACGAGTATGCTAAATAAAGTTTTGATTCTTTTTGGAATTGGTGTAAGGGAGATTTCGGTGTCGCTCACTACGAATCCGGTTTCAAAAATTTCAAAAACAAAATAGCGGATCCAATATGGTGGACGAGTAGGCTAAATAAAGTTTTGATCCTTTTCAAAAATGGTGTAAAGGGGTTTTCGAGATCGCTGACCACGAACCCGGTTTGAAAAATTTAAAAAAAGAAATGGCGGATCTAATATGGTGGACAAGTAAGCTAAATAAAGTTTCGATTCTTTTCAAAATTGGTGTAAGGGGGATTTCGAAGTCGCTGACTACGAATCTGGTTCCAAAAATTTCAAGAACAAAATGGCGGATCCAAAATGGTGGCTAAATGAAATTTCGATCTTTTCAAAATTGGTGTAAGGGGGTTTTCGAAAACGCTGATTACGAATCTGGTATTAATCATTTTTTTAACAAAATGGCTGATCTAATATGGCGGACTAGTTACATAAAATAATATTTAATTCTAACATTATTCGATATGAGGAGTTTTGTGAGGTCACTGAATACAAATGGTACATCCTTAATAATAAACTCATTCTAGGAAAATACATTTATCAAGTATAAAACAAAGATTTCATTATTACAATAATGATTTCTCTATATAACAAGTATTTTCCGTCTTATTTTAACTTCACAAAGCGTCGATCGCTGTTACTAGAGTGATGCATATAAATGCCGAATAAGTGAATTTTTTTTTAAAAAATTGTTTAAAACAATAACGAATATTGTTTTATGGAACTCTAATGTGTAGTATTCTTGTTCTTCAGATGAAAATAAAAGATTCAACGGAAGAGAAAAATTTTCGATACTCAGATATGCCAAATAAATGAATTTGTTTATAACAATGAAAAATGTTGTTTCATGGAACTCTAGTTTGAAAACAACTTGTTCTTCAGATAAAAATAAATGATTCCACCGAGAAAAAAAGTTTTTGATGCACAGATATGCCAAATAAAATAATTTGT
>WSXT02055428.1:0-12821 GCA_011762715.2 Neuroterus valhalla
ATTGTTAACTTATGCTAATTTATTGTTACATATTATGACTTTTATGAAAAATATTATCAATCAGAGTAAAAAAAAAATTCCCATGAGAAATACAAGCAAGCAACAATTTGCTGTATTATATGTATTTTCTGGAAACAACCTGAAGGGAATTCCATTTTTTGTTTGATGATTCGTCGTTTTACTCAAAAATCCAATTTTTTGTTTGAAATCGACATTTTTCTAAAAAATTTATATTTTTCATCAGAAATTCATCTTTCTGGAAATGATTTGTCTTTTTGGCTTGAAATTCAACCATTAAGTTGAAAGCAGAACTACTTTTTAAAAACTATGAGTATTTGGTGATTTGAACTTTTTGGTTCCAAAATCAAATGTTCTTCCGAAAAATTCAATTGTTTGGGAATATGTTGTCTTTTTGCTTTGAAATTTAACAATTTTGTTGAAATTAATTTTCTTTGTAAATACTTGTAACACAACTCTCTTGTTGGAAATTTGTATTTTTCACAGAAAAATCATTCTTTGATCAAAATTATTCTTTATTGTTGAGGATTAAACTGCTTCATCAAGGATCTGTTGTAACCTCGTCTTTTTTGCTATAAATTGCCTTTTGAAATTTTTGTCGCATGGTGAGCTCCGCGCACGTGGCCCAACTTCAGCATGCAGCGCATTAAAAAGAACGGGAAATTTTATTCGAAATTTATAATATTTGTGATTATTTACCGCGATAGGAGTTGAAATCTTTGTAGCAAAGTTCAACAATTTGAAAGCCACCTATTGAAGTTAGATTATATGACGAAACTCTGTGTGTTCTGAAAAAATAAAAAATTGTAGGAAGCATACTTCCGAACTATCAATCCAGCTATCATTTGACTCTCATTGTGAGAGCTAGACAGTTTTACGAATATGTGCGTTATTCCCCGACAAAGTGTGTAAGAAGGTCCTCTCATTTAGTTTTAATTAACTCTTATTAACTTAAAGAAAATTTTCACACAAACACACAAATTTTCCTGCAGAATAATCCCCTGCAAAAACTTAATTAAAAATTGCAAACTGTGGAACCCAATTTAAAAAGCAAAAACAGACACATAATTATCTGAAAATCCTAAAGATAAAAAATTAAAAACGAGAATCCAAAGACCGGAATTGGACTCCAACTATTAAATGTCCTCATTGAAATTTAAAAAAAAAAAGAGGAAAAAGAAATGAGAAGCATCCTCCAAATCCTCCTTCTTTTTTTTCTCCCCTTCGTGTTTTTCATCATTTCTGTTTCCGAATTACAATTAAATAAAACTTAAGTTATTATTTTATTACATTGGGCTCTGAAAATGATAAAAGAACAGACGAAAGAAAAAAAAGGGAAAACATGGTCTCCGAGGCAGCTTTCCCATTTTTTTCTCTCCTTTCTTTTTGAGTTTCAATAAGGACATTTCAGAGTTGTAGTTATGATTTGGTCTTTGTATTCTTGTGTTCTTTTTTCTAATTGTCATCATTTTCAGAAAGGCCCTATGTAATGGAATCTTCCTGTTCATTTTTAAAAATTTATTTTCTAGGCAATAGACTGTAAAAAATTGCTGTGAAATTTTTATTTGATTGTTATTTGAACATTTATTTGTTTATGTACATTAGGAATCAATTTTGAATCATAAAATCTCATTCAATAAATAAAAAACCTTTCTGACAACCAATGTCAGGGAATGACAGCTATACACTCATAAGTTACGATTCAGACTTAACAATGGGTGCAGAATCAGGATTGATAATTGTTTTTCTTCACGCATCTACCAATTTTAATTTTAATTGAGTATTAAAATATACTAATAAATATCTAAATATTATACGTGTATACATGCTTTCCATCTTTCACAGTTACAAATACAAATTTACAAATGTTGTAAATTTTGAATAAAATTTTCCGTTTTTTCACATGCCTTCCATGCTAGAGTCGGGCAACGTGCGAGAAGCGCCACCATGCGGCGAAAATTCTACAAAAAAACTCACAGCAGAAATTTGTGGAAGTTTTCTGGCTGAAATACTAAGTTGGAATCAGAATTGAATTAACGATCAATTCAGACAAATTTATTCCTCAACAAATAAGTGGAGCGTTTTATATAAGTTTGGATAACGGTTCACCCATGCATAGTTTCGTTCCTGGTTCGAATCCGGGCTGAGGCAGATTTTTCCTTGTTCTTCGAAAAATTATGTGTCCGCAATCATCTTTATTTCAATAGTTGGAAATTGTAAATTTAATCAGTCTTATACCATAAATGACGAATATGTAATCCTAACAACAAATAATCAAATTTACAAAGAAAAATTTAAAATTTGACAAGATATTCGAATCTCAAATCTACGAAGATAGATTCTGGATCGAATCGTTTAATTTTGCAATGAAAGGTTTATTTTTCGATAGAAAAGATAACTTGAACAAAAAAGGTGAATTTTAGGCAATATAAATAAATCTCAACAAGATGCTTCAATTTTTGTCCAAATAGTTTGAATTTTCAGGCTACAAAAATGAAGAAATTCACGTAAAATGTATGAGAAAAGCCTTCAGGGAAGTTTTCTCATTTTTACTTTTTATAAGTTCTACTTGAAGCATCAGAACACTGAACTCGATCGAACTATGACCGCAAGGCCTTTTCCATACATTTTGTGCGTAGTCCTTTCCAACCAAAAATGGAAGAACTTTCTACGTACCGGGAACAATTTTATATCTTGCAAAATTCCTTGAAAAATTTTTGCGATTCTCGAGATATTCCTGTAAGCATCTCTCCGTTATTGGAATCTCTCAAAAATTTTTTACATTTTCTGAAGATGTCCTAAAATTGTTCGGACATTTTGAACCTCTTTTTATTCACAAGATTCATCAAATTTTTTGAATGAGCTTTAACTCTAGAACTCAAATTCTCTTCTTAATTCACTGTTCTTTAAACCTAACTAATATTTATAAAACATTCAGAGACTGAAAAAAATATAAGATCATCGCTTGTTCCTGCTTCTGTTTTGATCCTATTGACTACAATGTTGAGACAAAAATGATTTCATTTTCTTCAGTTTGATACAAGTTAAAACTTTAGATTTCCTTACCTCGTCCCACTTGGATGCATTACTACTTGTCAACCTTCGACTTATTTAGACATGCTTTAATTATGAGGTATTTATATATATAAAATAGAATGAGGTGCAGAAGTTAACCAATGTCATTTTGTCGATTCCAAAAGTTGTAATAACACGCAAGAGAAAAGTGTAAATTCCCCGTATCATAAGAAGTTGTTCTCAAAGTCTGTTATTACAGCTTCTAGTGTTGGATTACACTCTTAGACAAGTGTACAACCAATAAGGAGTGCTTTATCTTTGAATAGAAAAAGCTTCTCGTTTTTCTGCGTGTTTACTTGAATGGAAGGTTTGTCTTTCTTGGATCGTCCGAGGGTTGAAGAGAACACCCACCTGAGATCATCGGAAACTTTAGAAGCACATCTCAGCCTCTGAAGGGTTATCCGAAGCTACGATTCTCCGCAAGAGGTTTTATCGTTTCTATAAAACTCTGAGAAAATCTTTGTTGCTTTCTTCATTAGGAAAAGTTTCCGTGATATATATAAGCGAAACCGTGCAAGAAATGTGCTTCTGACTGGTTTGGTGCTTACTCTTAGAGGAAAAGGAGTGGTTATTAAGGTAGTTCTAATTTGTCCCAAGACTCACTCTAGCGAAGAACTATTTCTCCGATTCTCGGAGGAGTGACTTCGCATTGTTCCTGGATTCGAATCGATCTCCCAATAGATGTTGTACGTGACTCAGGGAGAAAATAGCTGTTTATTTCCAGAACTCTGGACAGAGAGAGCAGAATTCTCCTTCACGCATGGGATTACCTGTTCTCTGACGCAAGATGGTTACGAATGGCATTGCAGGAGAACCTTAACGCTCTCGATGGAATATGTCTATAACGAATAGATAGCCTTTCATTTATTTTATATGAATTGTATTACCGTTATTTCCTGCGACAAGATAAATTATCATGTGCTGTTTTTTTTCTTGCGTACTAAAAATGACCTGGTTTTTATACGAAACTATTGTTTGCACACTAAGTGGTCGTCCGCACTCATCGATCAATGACCTGTTACACTCAACACCTTATATTATATATGTATGAACATATACATGTTTTGTTCTGGCAATCATACCCATGAAAAAGAATCTAAGTAAAATGATGGGAAAGGAAAAATAAAAATAGTAGAAGAATACACACAATGGACAATATGAGTTTGACAGTATGCCTTTTGGTTTTGAGAATGCTCCTTCAATGTTTCAAAAATACTAGTTTACATGAAATAGTTCAAGTGTCCTAGTTTTTCTGTCGATTTGTATGATAACCCTTATATCCTCCCCGATAGTATTATATAGAATACTATTAGAAAAGCTACATAATATGAACTTTGATCGGAAAATGGGTCATGGGTTTTTTTCGTGAACTGTTAATTAAAAGAGAATTATTTTTAACTTTCAGGAACTATCTGCTTCTGTAAAGTCTACAGCTTTACATCTTGAAGCGCTTGAAAGCAGAAATTAGAGTTTTGAACTTTTAATTAACATTAGTTAACAATTAAAAACTCTGTTTCTCATAACAAGATAGAGTAGGTAATTCTGCATGAGTTCCATCGAACATTAAAATGGAGAGCACAGATAAAAAATAGTCGCGCAGTTGATTTCTAAAATTTCGTTTTTTCAATCCCATGAAAAAATTGCACAATTTTTCGGAAACAATTCAAAAGTGAAAAATGGAAAACTGGAAGCCCTTTATATTGCACCATTGTTTTTTGAGAGACTCGAGGAGAAAAATTTTTCAATTCGACATCCATCTGCCCAACACTTCATTAAATATAAACCTTCTAATCTGCTTTTAATGACATTATGCATGCATTTTGTCTGACATAAAGTTACAAGGTTAATACAGTTATATCCAACTTTTGTGTATCCGGCATGTAATCAAAGGCAGCGACGTAGTTTTGCATAAAGGTCTTCCGAGAGGGTCAGCGGTGCAAATTAATGTACAAAGGAATCTCATTAGGAAAGGCCAATTTCTCAAAATTCATGCAGAGAGAAGTTGTGCACGGAGTATCAAATTAATGTTTCTACATGAGCCAGAATATAATTCCAGCTTCCACTACCACTATACAAAAAGAATTACTCTAGGGTGACAATTCACTTTACGAGCTGACGCCTATTCAGGAACTATTAACGCATGGCACAACTAGCACCCGAGCTAATACTGATGTGTACGTTTTGCGATAGGTAAACACCCGAACCATGAAAATTCCACCGAGTTACAATTATCGTCATTTGTTATTCAGGAAAACACAATGGTTGTCGCTCGTTTGTACCAAACGTGCAGCAATGCGTCGATGTGTGATCTCAACATTGAATACGTAACTTTACAACTGACACGAATCGCATGCGTATATCCTAAGTATCGATCTCTCACAGAAACATATATACATATGTATGCAATATATACATTCTGCAGAAATGCAGTCGCTTTCCGCTTTATATTTTCAAGAGTAGGTGGAAAAGCTCATTTCACTTTTCAGATCTGACGTACTTCGTTCTCACTTAAAGTGGAGGTTTATAAATGCTCGCTTCACAATCTTCTTTGCCTTTGCGGATTAACGATGTCACATTCGTTCTTCTGCGTTATAACTCTTTAAAACCCCTGCTCATCATCGTGGATCTCGTTAAATTTTTATGGGATTCGGAAATCAAGCAACTTGAAATTATTCTTAAAGGGAGTGGTAATAAAAAGGTCAGTTTAATCGTCTCAAAATCAGCTACCAACCTTTTTGGAATGCTACAGGGGGAAGAACATCGTCCCGAAATTCTTACAATTAAAATACCATATGGGAACATTAGAATCCAATCCCAACCAATAAAAGTAAAGTAACATCTCTTACTACCCTCTTAGCAATGAAATGGTTCCAGCAATCTCTGAAGGACACAATTTTGCAGTAGCTCTCTCTGAAAAAAAAGTAAAGAAAAGCAATCAGAGAACTATAAGAGAAAAAATATATCATAGTATTATCGACAGATAAAGAAAACACGACTGTTTTAATAAATGAAGAAGATTACGACAATTAATCCTTCTAAGTGACGATACGTACAAAAAAGTGAAAAAAGATCCCATTCAAACAATAGTTAACAAAACGGAAACTCTTCCAAAGGACTATAAACTAAACAAAGAAACAATATATAAGTTAATGCACACAAATCTTTTCTCTTTAAGACATTACGGACTCCCGAAAATCCACAAAAACAGTGTTCCACTCACACCAATCGTTAGCGCAATAAAGTCACCAACTTGCAACCTAGCACAATTTCTAACCGACGACCTGAGTCTTTTTACAGGAATTCCATCACACACGTTCAAAATTCTACCGACTTTATCGACAAGGTACAACAGGTTCACATTCAACCCAAAGACATTCTTGTGAGTTCCGACGTAGTATCTCTCTTTACAAAAGTACCTATCCCCGATACAATCGATATCATCAAATCCTTCGCAAACTTCCCCCTGATCTCATATACCTTTGATAGAACACTGTCTCAACAATATTTACTCCTCTTTCAATAAGCAATACTACCGAACAAACCTCAGAAGCAGTAATGGAATTTCCAATTTTACCTGTTATAGCTAACATCTTTATGAAATGTTTGGAAAATAAAATCTTCAATTAATCCAAGCGTAAACCATCATTCTGGTATCGTTACAATGATGACGTTTTTATAATCTGAAGACATGAACTGGATGGACTAAACAAATCTTCTCATATCATCAACTGATTACATCTTAATATCCAGTTCACCATGGAAATTGAAGAAAACAGAAAGTTGCCTTTCTGGGTCGTATATTTCACAAAAGGTTGGATAACACATTAGGGCATAAAGTTTACAGAAAACTCATCCATACAAACAGATACATGAGTGCTTCCTTTCACAATCACCCATCTCAAAAGCAGTCGTTCATCAAGTTCCTCAATCACAGAGCTGTCTCCATTGCCGAAGAAGATAACCTACAGAATGAATTATAAAACGTTAAACTAACCCTGATATACAACATCAAAATGATATCCAAACCACCTGCGAGAATGGGACAACTTCTTAATAACGCTAGAGTCAAAAAGTCTCCTTTCAATGTTCCGAGAGTATATAAAATCCCTTGCTCTTGTAGCAGAGTCTTTATTGGATGGAACGGGAGAGCGATGAGCCAACTTATAAAAGGACGTGAGAGTAAAGTCAGACTGAAACATGTCACGCAATCAGCGAAAGCTAAGCATCATATCATATTGGAACAGGACATAGCATCCTATTGGACAACACAAGCGTCATTGCAAAAACAAACAATATTTTTCCAAACAGGCATAAAGGAGCAATTGAGATCTACAAACACCCTAATAACATGAATAGGGACAATGGATTTAATACCAATCCGATTTGGATTTCCAGCCTTCCGAGTTCTTTAACAGAAGGACTGATTGGCCAATCAGGTTCGGCCAATCCTTACAGCAGGGCCATTGACCAATCACAGGCATCGTAGGAGCATATATGTATAAGACCTGCTAAAACTTCCGGATTCCGAAATGGATTCGAACTCATCCGAAATTGATAAGATTCAAGAATTTTCTCCGAAACCTGTCCGATCTATTCCGAAAACTGTACGGAAGAGGCAAGAATTTGTTTTGCTGAGTCCGAGGTCTGTCCGGACAATAAAGTTGGACTCCGGAAAGAGTCCGGCTTTATCCGAAATTAGTCCAGAATTCAGAACCCTAAATTATTCATGGAAAAGTGAAAACAGAAAGTGGTCCGATAAGGTCCGGAATATGTCCTTTCAAAAACATAGACTCCTAAAATAGTTTTGCTCCATCCGAAATTAGTCTGGAATTCAGAACCCGAAATTATTCATGGAAAAGTGAAAACAGAAAGTGGTCCGATAAGGTCCGGAATATGTCCTTTCAAAAACATAGACTCCTAAAATAGTTTCGCTCCATCCGAAATTAGTCTGGAATTCAGAACCTGAAATTATTTCCGTTAAAGTGAAAACGGAAAGTGGTCTGATTAAATCCGAAAACTGTCCATTTGAATACATAGTCTTCGAAAACAGTCCCGCTCCATCCCAAATGAGTCCGCAATTCAGTACCTGAAATTATTTTTGTTAAAGTGAAAAGAGAAGTGGTCCAGTTAAGTCCGAAATCTTTGCGTTCGAAAACATAGACTCTGAAAAAGTACAGCTTTATCCGAAATTAGTCCGGAATTCAGAACATGAGATTATTTTGGTTTAAGTGAAAACGGAAAGTTGTCCGAACAATCCCGAAATCTGTCTGGTCAAAAACATCGACTGCGGAAATAGTCTGGCCCCATCCAAAATAAGTCCGGAATTCAGAACCTGAGATTATGTTTGTAAAGTGGTCCGATTAAATCCGAAATCTGTCTGGTCGAAAACTTCGACTCCGGAAATAGTCCGGTCTTACCCGAAATTTGTCCAGAATTCAGAACCCAAAATTTTTCATGGTAAAGTGAAAACGTAAAGTGATTCGATTAAATCCGGAATATGTCCGTTCAAAAACATAGACTCAGAAAATTTTTTGGCTTCATCCGAAATTAGTCCGGAATTCAGAACCTGAAACTATTTTCGTTAAAGTAAAAACGAATCCGAGTTCCGTCTGGTCAAAACATTTACTTCAGAAATAGTCCGCATCTATCCGAAATTAATCCGCAGCTCTGCGTTATATTTCGGTAAAGTGAAAACCGCAAGTAATCCGATTAAATCCGAGATCGGTCCGTTCAAAAATATTGACTCCAAAAATAGTCTGGCTCTATCTGAAATCAGTCCGGAATTCAAAACCTAAAATTATTTTTGTTTAAGTCAAAACAAGAAGTGGTCCGATTATATCCTGGATCTGTCCGTTCCGAAACATCGACTTGGAAAATAGTCCGGTCCTATCCGAAATAAATCAGCGGCTTTGAGTATAAATTCGGTTAAATTAAAGTGAAAACGGGAAGTCGTCTGATTAAATCACATCCAGAAGACCGTAAAAAACGGAAATGACCGAACACGATTCGGATTCATCACATTCATCACACCGTAGAAAAAGCGGACATAATTCGAATTGATACCATCCGTTATACCCTACAAAGCACGCACTTAAACGGATTCTTTCCGGATTGATTGAATCCGTCACACCAGACAACTTTCGGATTCTACCTGATGAAAACCAGATTTGATTTCGGGTTCCTTCCGTCGGACAAATCGTGGAGACTTTCGGATAGAATCCGAAGGACAAAAACCGGGTCACATTTCTTACAAATTTCGGAATCCGAAATTCGTCCGAAGTTTTTAACTGTCCTGTAGATGCGAACTGCAGCCTTTGCGGAATGCAGACAGAATTTGTAGTTTTGTATACAATCGAAATCCGAAACACTTCCTTTTATCAATTTACAACTCTATCCATTGTCTTACTGATCCATTCATCAGTAAGAAGTTCATACACTTTGCCCACATTGAAGTTCCTATGCTCCTGCGATTTTTTTTTCTTTTGCGACTTTTTCTGTAACGAACAGCATGTAGTTGCCTGTATACGTCATTTTGACATCTTGTGAAATTGTTTTCCTGTTTGCAGTTACATAAAGTTATTTCCAGAGCACGGAAATATTATTCATTTATTTTCAAGTTTTTAATGTTTAATGACTTAGTTTTGAGATCCGAATTCGAGAATACTCCAATTTTAAAGGAACTTTCGAATTTTCTAATTCTGAACGCTTTAGGTTTCAATCCATAAATTTTTGAAGCATCCAATAAGGAATCATAATTTAAAAATTTTGTAGAATAACCAAACTTGGAAAGTCTAATAGTTTCAATCCATCACTTTCAAACAGCGAAAATGGGAGTAAATTTGTTCCAAAGCAAGATCTGATCTCTTGAGTTCAGAAAGATGTATCCAATGAGTTCCAATACCTCTTGATATTAAATATTATATTATAAATACCTGATGAAAATTTCAATTGTTTTGGAAATTTTCTCTATTCCTAAAAAGACGGTTTTTCAAGCGCTTTCGAAAATGATATAATTTTTGAGGCAAAGAGAGAAAAATTTTCTAGCTGTAAAATCAAATTCGTGAGAATTTGTTTTTGGTCTCCTAAATTTTTGAATCCTCCATTTTGTAATAGAAAAACAGTCACTGCAAGCGTTAAATGAGACATTTATCAACCGACAATTACATCATTTGAAAATATTTCAAATCACTACGACAACGATGCTTCTCTATTTGGAAGCGTAATTGGAGATTAACAACAAACATTGAAAATTTACGTCTTTCGTCGACAATTCGTCCCTTTTGATAGAAAATTGATGTTATTGGTTGAACAATCAATCGTCTTTGTTGTTGAAAATCCAACTGTTTTGTTAAATGTTTAATTCTCTTGTTGAAAATACATTTTTATGTTGACGAATTTTTAGTCTAGTTGGGACCTCATCCCTATGGTAAAAAATTATTCTTTTAGTTAAAAATTCATTTATTCTGTTGAGAATATGTCTTTTTATTAAAAAGTTAATCTCTTTTTTTAAATTCTTCTATATAGATGGAAATTCCTTATTTTTTTATTGAATTAAACCGTTTTTCATTAAAAATGAAATCTAATTTGATAAATATTCAAACTATTATATGCTCTGTGTGGAACTCTTCCTTTTTGGTTGCAAAAAAACTAAATGATATGAAGTTACATCCGTTTGTCAAGATTTCAATTTTCGACTTTAAAAAGTCATATTTTCGGGTTGAAAATTTTTATTGTGTGAGGAATTCTTTGTATTTGCTTAAAATTCTTACAATTTGGTCGAAAATTAAACTGCTTATTTGAAGATTCAACTTTTTGGTATAAAAACTTGGTTAAACAACTTTGTTCGAAATTTATTTTCTCGTCAACAATCTCGTTGGTTTAAGTTTCAAGTATTCAAATGAAAATTCTTCTTCTTCGGTGGGATATTATCCCGATTATTTGAAAATTCATTTTTTGTTTGAGGATTCAAATGTAACCGGAAAAGTGATTGGTTAAACTGAAAATAGAACTTATCCATTCTTGGTTGGGAAATTTTTTTTCATTTCGAAGAAAATTTAAATATTTGATAATAATTCGAGTAATTTGTTCAAAATTTTTCGTCAGGTAGAAAAGAATTCTTCTTGGTTGAGAAATGATTATTGTGGTTTAAGAATGCAACCGTTTAATTTAAAAATTTTGAATCAAAATTAAACTATTTTTTCAAAAATTCACCTAAATTGTAAATCTCATATTTCACGTTCAGTAATTGAGTGTTTTGTACAAAATATATTTGTTCTTGGTATATTATCAATCTTTTTTTTAAGGTTAACTATTCGGGTGAAAATTTATCTTTCGTAGGTTGAAAATTCCACTATCTTGTAAAAAAATTTCCTGTTCTGTCAAATTCAGCTTTGTCGTCAAAAAATTAAACTTTTTGGTTTGGGGATTCGACTTTCGTTTAGAAAATTTATCTTTTCTGGCTAGGAAATCCAATAGCTGCCTCGAATTTTCAACAGTTTTCGAGCTCATATTTTTTCGTGTTGTTTAACAACTTGTTTTTTATGGAATATGCATGATTGTAGTTTCAAAATCCAACTAGTTTTTAGGAAATTTTGATGTTTATTGATGTTATTCGTTTTTATGTTATTATTTTTATAATTATATCATTTATTTTCTGTTACGTTGCATAAACACAAATAACATTTATTTCACGTATATAATTCATCTAATGTTTTACGATAAATTATTCCTTCACCTCTTCGAGTACTAAATGATACCATACTTTTTCGTTAGCATAAATTCCTAGTTCTCCGAAGCCAGGACTTATTTCCACCAGAGATGTGAAAATAAAATTCAGCCATGAAACCCAGTTCTACGCTGAGCACTTGACGAAAAAAGTGAGATATGATATCAAATATTCGATATTATTCTAACGAAAAAGAGGTTTTTCTGTGCTTCCGAAACTAAAAGAGGGAAACTTTCGAGGTTATGAGAACTTTTTCCTCTATCAAATTTAAACTGGTTTTGAACTTTTTTCAGGCTCTTGTCACTGTAAGTAGCCATGTTCGGTAATGATCATAAAATTTAATGTTTGAAAGCTGATACCAGAGGATCCAATATTTCAAGGATGCCAAGTTGGTATCCTATTTAAGTCTGATACCATAAACCTACATTTTACCATGTGAGAAATAAATATGATAAATTAGAATGAATATTAGAAATCAAATACAAAAATAACTTGTGATATTGATTCAAGATAATATCCAATATCTGAATACTGTATTAATGCATTGAAAATTCCGGCTAATTATTTAATCCTCTAGATCGTTGGTATTCTGACCACAAAGTCAAGGCATGGTAAGAACGTTTCTGCTCCCAAGACGAAGCGATTCCAGACATTTCAGTCATAATGTTGAAAGCCAACAAGGAATTCATGGATGAAATTTTGTTAAGGTAATTGATAATCATGATTAAACCATCTCTCTCATTTAATATCCGTGAATGGAAGTGATATTCGAATTAATCGTAGTCTAAAAATAAAATTATATTGGAACATCATGCATTTGATTTGAAAACTATTCCCTTTTGAATACGTTATTTAAATTTTTTATGATTTCTAGTATCTGAAGGGCATAAATGTACAATTTAGGGTGGTCCAAAAATTTTTTTTTTGAATTTTTATGCAAAACGCCCGGAAATTTGTTCGAATCCACAAAAAAATAAATGCATATTTTTTGTTTTGAAAAAAA